>JANQAP020024646.1:0-10644 GCA_026874005.2 Erythroxylum coriaceum | reverse complement strand
AATCTCAAATTCTCCTTTTAATCCATCAATCTAAAAAAAAAATTTCTACCCCCAAAGACATTATAATTAATACCTAACCACAATAACTTAATCAAATTAAACCTCAACATAAACTAAACACATGCTTACTAGTAAGAAGAGGATCGGGGTCCAACACTAATCTTGGTGTTAAGACTTGATGGGTAGATATTTCATCAAACAACTAGTGCCAGTTTAATCACCAATCTCTGTAAAACATCTAAAAGTGATGATATCACTATAAACTCTTTATTTAAGTAAATGTTTCCTGATACATGTTTCAATTAATAATTCCAACATGTAGACACTAGATTGATACCCTCTAAAAATCCATTCCGATCATATCAAGAATTATAACGAAACATAGATGAGTTCACCACTCATCAAGATTGTAGTTCGTAATAAACAAATGCTAAGATGTATGTTTTAAGATTAACGGCCTACTTTATTCTTTAAAAACATACGTAATTTTAGATTCATTTAATAGTGCCATTACCGATAGTCAACTACTATCATGATTTGAAACTCGTCATTCCCTTAAAGTAAACTCCTTTACTTACATGGAAGTAAATCGTAATACTATAATCTAAGCCATAATCAAACGACTAATATGATTATTCGACTGTAAATCAATTAATTTAGATTATAATAATATACATATTTCTCATATATCTCTATGTATATGTATATTACTTACAAAAGAATCTTTGTTACCATATGACTAGTTATATCATGCTCAGACAAATAAAACCAAACTCTTTTCTTTTATTAATAATAAATATTTTCATTACAATATTTTAACTGGAAGAAAATTAAGTTATGTGTAAATACACTTGCTCTTGAGGGTATTATATTTCCATAACCCTAATAATCTCCCACTTTCCGTAAAGCAAGTTTGACATATCCCTCATTCCTATTCCTTCTAGGTTCCCTCGAAGCTCTTATATGGCAGCGTCTTCATGAACGAATCAACAAGGTTTTGATCTGTGGGAATCTTTACCACATCCACCTCACCACGTTGTATTATCTCCGTTATGAGATGATACTTTCTCTCAATGTGTTTCGTAACTTTATGGTTTCGAGGTTCTTTAGAATTAGCCACTGCCCTACTATTATCACAATAAAGTGTAATGGCCTTTTTTGCCTCAAGAACTACCTCCAAATCCTTTAGGAACTTACGGAGCCACACTGCTTCCTTTATTGCTTCATAAGCGGCAACATACTTAGCCTCTATAGTCGAATCAACAACACAAGATTGCTTGACACTCCTCCAAACTATGGCCACACCTCCCAAAGTAAATATAGAACTAGAAGTTAATTTCCTTAAATCAACATTTGATTAGAAATCGAAAGCTGTATATCCTATTGAAATAAGGTCACTTCAGAGTAAACAAGCATTAAGTTCTTTGTCCTACAAAGATACTTCAGTATGCACTTGACCATAGTCCAATGTTCCATTCCTAGATTGGATTGGAATCTGCTTATCAGTCCTACTGTGTAACAGATATCCGATCTAATGCAAAGCATATCATACATTAAACTTCCAACTGCCGAAGCATATGGAATATTATTAAGCATTCAACCTCTTCTTGGGTCTTAGGTGCTTGCTCCTTTAAAAGTTTGATTCCTTGTCTAGTAGGTATGAAACCCCTCTTGGAATCCTACATGGCAAACTTATTGAGCATGTTCTCAATGTGGGTCAATTGAGACATGGCAATCTAATTGTTCCGATGATCCCTTATAAGTTTAATCCCTAGAACATAGTTAGCCTCTCCCAAATCCTTCATTGAGAACTGTTTGTTCAACCATCCTTTGACCGTAGATAACATTCCTATATTATTCCTAATGAGCAGAATGTCATCGACATACAGAATTAGGAAAGTAACCTTGCCTTCTTATATCCTTTTATAGACACAAGGCTAATCTTGATTTTGTATGAACCTATAGGTTTTGATAGCCTTATCAAACCTAATGTTCCAAGACCTAGATGCTTGCTTAAGTCCATAAATAGATTTGCAACTTGCACACCTTATGCTCATTACCTGGCTCAACGAATCCTTTTAGTTGGGCCATATAAATGGACTCCTTAAGATCCCCATTAAGAAATGTGGTCTTAATCCATTTTCCATATTTCATAATCGAAATAGGCTTCTATAGTTAAAAGAATTCTAATGGACTTAAGTATGGTAACCAGAGAAAAAGTCTCCTCATAATCTGTACCCTCCTTTTGAGTATAGCCCTTAGATACCAATCTAGCTTTAAAGGTCTCTACCTTTCTAGCTGATCCTTTCTTCCTTTTAAAGATCCACTTACATCCTATGGCTTTTACACCTGGTGGTTGATCTATAAGAATCTAGACTTTGTTGGTGTATATGGAATCTATTTCTGATTCCATTGCCTTGAGCCACTTTTCCACATCAACGTCATTAATAGCCTGTTTATAAGTAATGGGATCCATTACTTCTTGGTCTAAGATGGCAATTATATGTTCTTCTAGACCTAGATACCTGTCTGGTTGTCTCATAACCTTCCCACTAGGTCTAAGCACTTCTTAATGTTCAGGCAACTTTTCCAATTCAGCTCTTGAATCCATTTCGACATTTTGTTCTACTATATTCGAATCAAATATTGGTTTGGATAAAATAGTTAACTCCTTAAGTACTATTTCACTTATTTCTTTGTGATTTCTCATAAATTCTTCGTCCAAAAAGATCGCATTTGTTGACACAAATACCTTCCTGTCTTGAGAACTGAAAAAATAATACCCTCGTGTACCCATAGGATATCCTACAAACAAACATACTTTTGACCTTGGTTCTATCTTTATAGATTCAGGCCTTAGAACATGGGCTGGGTAGGCACAAGCCCTCAAGTGTTGCAGTGACGACACTCATCTAGTCCACAACTCCCTAGGTGTTTTAGGCACTGATTTGGATGGAGCTAAGTTAAGAAGATAAGTTTCTTTCATATTACATATCCCCAGAACGATTCTGGAAGGCTAGCGTAGGACATCATTGATCTTACCATTTCCAATAGAGTCTTATTCCTTCTCTTAGTTACATTCTATTAAGGTGTTCTAGGAGTTGACAAGTTGGAAACAATTCCATTATCAGTTAGGAATTGTTGGAACTCTCAAGATAAGTACTCACCACCTCGATCTGATCAAAATTGTTTTAATAGCTTGCCAAGCTGCTTCTCAGCTTCAGCTTTAAATTCTTTGAAACTTTCAAAGGATTTACTCTTTTTGTGCATCAAATATAAACAGCCAGGTCTAGCGTAATCATTTATAAAGGTTATGAAGTATTTATAACCTCCTCTTGCTTGTACGTTTATGGCCCATACACATATCAGTGTGCACCAGGTCTAACATGGATTTAGATCTGCTTCCTTTGGAAGGAAATGAGGCCTTGGTCATCTATCCTTCAATACAAGACTCAGAGGTAGGTAATGGACCATTGTCCAAGTCTGTAAGGATATCATTCTTCATTAATTTGTCAAGTCTTTTCTGATTGACATGACCCATCCTTAAGTGCTACAGATATTTTGAATTAATGCTAGAGTCATTGGATTTTCTTAGTTTTATTAATTCTGTGGTGTTTAGTGGGCCCGTCATAGGTTCTATAAAGAACAATCCCTGTTTAATTACCGCATTACAAATAAAATCCTTATTCTCATATATTGAACAACATTTTCAAAATATAAGGAATAACTAGATTTTATTAAACAAAAAATAGAAATCATGTTCCTTACAACCATTGGTATGTAATATACATCCTCCAAATATATCCTATATCTATTAGGAAAGTCTAAGATAACTACTCCCACTACTTCTACTGAAACGTAGGACCCACCTGCTATCTTAACTTAAAACTGGCCTTTAGGCAATATTTTCCTTTGCTAGAACCCCTGTATAGAATTGTAAACATGGTCAGTGGTTCTTGAATCTAATATCCAAGAATCAGAAGAATCTACCATATTTCTAGGTCCTAACAAACTTAGGAAACCTATATCTTGTTTGCTTTTAATGGTCTCATGGTAGACCGAGCAGTTCCTCTTCCAGTGGCCCTTCTCACCACAGTGGAAACACTTTTCGTTGGTGTCCTCTTTGGTCTTTTTTTTCATAGGATGGCCTTGACCCCTATTTGGGCCTTCCCTTTCTTTGCACCCTTCTTCTTTTGCTTACCCTTACCTCTGGGCTTAGAAGAAGATGCCACATGAGCCTTTGCCATATTTGCCCAAATATTTAATATCTCCTCCGTATTCTAAAGGGTATTCATTAACTCACTTAAGGTGTAATCCTCGCTGTTGAGTTCATAAGCTAACTTAAATTGTTGAAAAGAAGAGTTTAAGCTATTAATGATCATGATCATCTGCGTTTCCGCATCCATTTCCACCCTAAAAAGCTCAGCCTTAATAACTGCAGAGATTACCTTAAGTATGTAATCCCGCACTGGTTCCCCAATTTTTGTTTGAGATTGTAAAAGGTATGGATAGCTTTCATACTTGCAGACCTGGTCCTCACACCAAACATCTCATATAGGTGATGGACCATTGCACAGGCATTTTACATGCCTGTAAGTTGTTTTTGTAATATTGCACTGACAGAATCCAGAATATAGCACTTGGTAGTCTTATCAGCATTTTGCCATCGCTTATGTTTCTGGACTTGCTCAGGAATTGATTTTTCACTTGGAGGTGCAGGTTTATTGTCCATTAATGCCCATAAAATTCGTTCATATTAAAGAACGATGTCGAGGTTATGTCTCCAATCATTAAATTTCTCTTCGTTTTCTAATTTGTTATTAGTTAAGAGCATTATGTGTGGATTCATATTGTGGTAATTATGTTTGAAAACATAAATTATTAAAGAATGAACATACTAGTCAAAAATTGGAACTTTAAATAAAAACATGATGCATGTATGTATGATAAAAATTAAATCTTTATATGACGGTTATTTTTCTTATCTGTAACGGACTAAGTGATGGTGGGCCATCTTATCCATTAAAAGAAAAGCTGGGACCCTCCCACTCAAAAAACTACCAAGCATCTTCATGCCTAACTCTTTGAGAAGTACCATAATTTAGTCCATGCATTTAGCAATAGAGCTATGGTGGGTAGGTTATTGATAAACCATATTGAGTGTACAACTATTTGATTCATTTCTTAAAGGTACTTGCAAACCATGCCTCGGTGGGAGGTCACAATTGCTACCAATAAGTAAGCTTATCCTTTAGGAGACCCAAACTATGCAAGATCTAGGATCCATATCCCTAGTGGGGAGTAAGACTTCACCACAAACAAATGGGCCATCACATGGTGACCATGGACTCTCACATGAGCATCCTCTCCCACTCAATCTTTTTTGGTCTTTAAGTTTTAATTAATCCCATCTTGTCTAGATGCAATTTATTAATCATCCTATATTGTTTCATTATATATCTCATACATAATGAATGCATGGCAAAGCTTAGGGTTCGCAAGTTTTCTAAATGGCATACAATCATATAATATCGTATATTATTTGCATCCATTCATCCATTCATCTCATAAATTAAACTTTGGTTGTCCATCCTAGAAAATTAAAAGAAAATTATAAAGCCTTTAAGCCTAAAACATTCTCCTTGGACTTAGATCTTCCACTTCAAACTCTTCACTCGTACGAGCCGGCTCATTCGGTAAAAACAAGTTAATGGCATTTTTTTCTTAAAAAACTGATTTGTAAATAGTAAAATAAAAATTCTAGCACTTGAAAAAATAAGGTATCAACATAATTTAATCAAAATAAAAACTGCCATTATCACAAAATAAAACCCGAAAACATTTACCTACTTTTCTTCAATCTATGGCTGCTCCGTCTTCAAAATTACAGAATTTTTTATAGTAGAAAAATAATGAAAATAGAAAAAAATTAAGATAAGGAGGCAACATGGCGATGATAGGCCACCCTCTTTGTTACAAACCAATCGAAGAAAACTTACAAGTAAATCGTTTTTCTATGGACAACCAAAGAGGAAACCAAAACATACACAACATATATTTTTATCATATAAAAAAAATCAACATACATCATTCAATATAATTTCCAACCCATGTCACATATAAGGACCAAATCATACATAATAAAACTGTCTCTGATACTAGTTGTTGGATCAAAAACAAAAACACGCATGGTTTGGTTAAACAATAGATGTAAAAAAAACTAATTTTCAAAATAAATATATATATATATATATATATATATATATAGCGGAAGCTTAAACAACAAATCAAATGCTTTTAATCCATACATGATATGGCATAAAGAAAATAAATAGAATAAAATACAAGATCAGAATATTACCGACTCCCCACTATAGCTTTGACTCCTTGCTGCTGTGTCCTCAACCAATCTGATCTACCGCTTGTTCTCCTTGAAAAACTGGGTTATCAAGATCCTTTTGTGGGAAAGGAGAAGAAAACAAAATGGAGGGTTTTCCTTTTCTATAGCCGATGGTATTAATAGCTTAGAGAGACCAAAAACACCACCAATTATTTAACATCCAAGCCAAAAGAATTGCCTCATTACAAGTCCAACTCTTGGACGTTAACTATCCCCAAAAAATTGAATGAGAGAGCTTTTTCTTAGTTTTCTTCGGTTGGTTGGGAGAGCAAAAACTAGTAATACCACTCACACTTCTTTTTATCCATAAAATGTTAAAAGACCTCTAGCCTTTCCTATACAACACTAGGACGTTAATCGGAGAGAGAGAGAAGAGAGTATAAAAACCATGCATGTTTATTTTAGCATCACATGTCAAGAAAATGCATGCAAAATGAGTTGTATACGTTATCATTCATTTACTCCATCCATTCATTCTTTAATCGAAAAAATGCAAAGAGGGCTACACAAAACGTTAATGAAATGCTCCAAAACATGCGCTCCTCTATTTACTTACATTCATTTATTTTGTGAATGTTAAAAGGAGCTGTACGTCCATATTCATGTTTATATTAATAAGCATAACTAAATGTTTTTGTATCCACTTTCATTTCCATGAAAAATCAAATGAGCCGTCCTTCCATGTTGGACCCCGTTTTCAGGACCCAACTATCTGGAATATCAAAAGACGTGAACGTATTATCCTCTAAGGTTATTTCTATGGGATCTCTCTTGCCAAAACCAGTTCCGACAGTGGAATCACTAATTTACTTCTTCAGAACAATTGTAGCTCCATATCTCTAGTTTATTTTGAAACAATAATCATCTCATTCAGAGCTCTGATACTAAACATGTTGGGTCCTGGGGGTCACAGTACTTATCCCCTAAGCAACAAATATAAACGGTCGGTAAAGATCGTGCGAGAGCAGAGCTGAATGGTTCAACTTATAAAGAGAATTATAGCGTCGGCACTGGTGGACTTCGCCACGGCAATCAAATGTTTGTTGTGGCGAAACTATGGTAATGTTTTCAAGGACCTTTTAGGAAAAGTTCGCTGCGGCCAACTCCTGGCTTCGCTGCGGTGATGTTTCCCAGATTTGAACTCAAGCACCTCTCGGGCAAAATTAATAAAATCAAATAAAAACACCCTTTGGGAAAGGTTCACCATGACCAACTTATGAATTCATCGCGGCGAAACCTTTGAATGAGAAACCCGAACCCCAACATGTAAGACTACTTAATACACATACACATACAATTTTCCCAAAAAACCATAGCAATTCATCCAAAGACAAATTCGAAACATATACAAAGAAACTTCTTCATTTCATAAATAATTCAAAGAGTTTGAACAAAATTTATTTACATACTATCATACACATCAAAGCTTAATACAAAATATAAAAGATGCTCATGTTTGATATGCATATAAAGCTATCCAAAAATATTCACTAGCTTAGTATAAGAGATTTCTAGCTATCTTGGAGTTCTGAATGCCTTGCAAGGATCGCTAATCTTCTTGTTCTGCACCTGAGGAGGGAAAATTATGGGTTAAGCTACACAGCTCAGTGCCTAATATATTTATAGCTATCAGCAATTAGTCACAAATTCAAGCATATGTGTAAATATATATATAGACGTATACGTTTATAACTCATCTTGATCTAGCACTTATGCCATCGACAATTCTCACTCAAAGATTCATAGTTAACGATGCTATCACATAAAACATATCATCTACATTTAAGCATCAAAACCTAACATTTAATTAAGCATCATACTTGACAATTCAAAGATGCAATGCACAAACAAATGGCTCGAGAGTTCTATAGGACGAAACAGAGAAACTAAAGTTTACTCCATGAGCAAAACAAGTCCGATTTCTCAGGATCGTATGGCCTCAAGCAAGCAGCCGGGAGAAGGCTATAGGTCAACGTGCATGTGACTAACGAAATGGGTTCCTCTCTTGCCCAATCACAAACAAATTATTATGCTCAATTCATTTCATTGTATGTTCATACTTTCATGCATCTTATGCTTTTTTCCTCTTTTTCGATTGTACAAAATGGCATATTTTTTTTTTCACGGCATGACATAATCATAATTCATCATGCATTTTCCAAGCACTCACAACAATACAAATTCAAGAAAATCAAATTCAAGCAATCAAATATACACATACATAGGCAAGAATTTGCCTAATTACACAATAATTATAAATACATTACCCGCTTATTTACTTGCAAAATCTAAGTCAAGCTTGCCTTTCCTCTTGCTTTTGGATTGGCATTCCTTGGTTTCCTTCAAACAACCAAGTTCTCATTCAACACAACATTCCTATAGAAATTCATAAAACTTCAAAAATCACAAAAATGAAATAAATGCTAAGTTAGGCTTAGGCTTAACCTACTCATAGTCTATCTAGGTCAGAAAAACCAAAACCCAGTTTAGGAACCCATAAAAATCCATCTAGGGTTTCTCTTCTTTCTTTCTACACAAACTCATCTCTTTCTCAAATCCCTTTTTTTTCTAACAAAACAAGAAGAAAGATGAAGAAAATTACCTTAAACTTAACTCAAACCTTCTTCTTTCTTCTTCCTCCACGATTTTTCTTTCTCTTCTGCTTCTTTCCCATGTTTTTCTCTTCTTTCTTTTCTCTCTTCTCATGACTCTCTCCTTTCTCTCTTATTCAAGACCACATTTTTCTTTTCCAAGTTTACCCTTCATTTTACTTGTCTTTCCCATTTTACCCCTTCTTTCATTTAATTGGTTCTCCCAATTTTACCCCTTTTTGTCTATCAATTACTAACATCTTAACTCCTTATTCTGATAAGGTAAATAAAGAAATTTGATAACACTTCCTTCTAGAAAAATGTTCCCTATTGTCTTAAGTTTCTATTGACACCTAAACCATTCAATTTAGTTAGGAAATCTAAAAATTATACTTCAAACATTTTTGGACTATTCTGATACTGAAATAATATTTTGTGCTCAACTTCCTTCCAAAAATTGAAATGCTTAGAGACTAAATTTATACTTAATCCCTCTATACAATTTGTAGCCCTTTGTATTTAGTTTACTGAAAATCAAAATCATCTCATTAGGGTAACTGTCGAACAAGTTATGCCTAAAATACCGAAACATGTTTAGTGTAGAGAAAAGTTCGCCATGGCTAAGCCAGAAGTTTGCCGCGGCGAGCTCCTCCAGAGAGGAATTCTCGAACAAATTTCCCAAGTTCACCACGGCGAGACCTAGAGTTGGCCACGGCGAACTTTAACCGAGAGGAATCCTAGCCAAATCCATTCAAGTTCGTCGCGGCGAAGTAAGGAGTTTGCCACGGCGAATTTCCACAGAAGCAAACCCAATTTTTCAACTTCAGGTCAGATTTTGAGACTCTTAAGGACAGAATTTGAATTTGAAGTCTTCATGAAAAATATAGCCATATGTCTGTAGTTTAATCCAAATTAAGAATCATCTTATTTGGATAACTTGAGGCCTAAAATACTGAAGCATATTCAATGAAAAAATTTTCAATCAATAATCTTCAAACTTTCCAGATTTTACACCTAACATAACTTGTACAAGGATTACCTTTTCTACTTCATTTACTCCTCATTCTCAACTCCATTTTAACTCAATATCATCCATAAAAATTATAGTCCATGATTTATCATGAACATTAATAACGAAACATACATATATATACCCATTCATCATCAACTTACTACATTCTCTACCTTAATCTTGTCTATCATTTCTAATTCAAGAATTTTTTTCTTTACTTATGCCTAATTGCCAACAATTTCTCATTTTAATAGTTCCAACTTCAAAAAAAAGTTTGGGGTCCAACAACTCTCCCCCCTTAAAGAATTTCGTCCTCGAAATTCTTACATGAGTGATCAAACAAATGGAGATAATGTTATCTTATTTCTTCCTTAGTCTCCCAAGTAACTTCTTCACTCGAATAACTTCTTCCAAATGGCCATAGTCAATATACTCACTCGGTCTTTCAATCACTTATTTAATCATTGACTTTCTTAACTAATTGCTCAATATATAAATATATCTCAAATTACTCACAAATTTCCACTTCCTGTGTCGATAACACCAACATCATATCATATCAATATTTCTTAACATACTCACACATATCACATTATGAATCTAGGACATCTTTTATCAGTAGCACTAACTCGTAATAATTT
>JANQAP020024638.1:0-10645 GCA_026874005.2 Erythroxylum coriaceum | reverse complement strand
GTACAAATTTTTGAAAGCTACAATGTATGTACATTCAGATTTATGAAATGAAAAGAGGAAATTTGTTTTAAAAATTTGTTGACTTTCTTGTATGATAGCAGATGCCATGATTAAGTGGGATAAATTACCATATGATAGAGTGAAAGTGTGATAGTTAACACACCGTTCTTATAGGGTATGTACTAGAATGTCATAAAGATGTTCCAGTATGTACCTTATAACAATGGAGGTGTTACAGAGTACTTGAGACTTTTATGATCTATAAATATCCTCATCTGAACTCCATACAGATAATGTCTCCAAATTTCCAAGGTAAAAATTATTTTTGCTAATTTTAGATCATAGGTCGAATAATTCAGTTCATAAGGCTTTAGCTGCCACGAGGCATAAGCTATTACCTTGTCTCTTTGGATCAACACACAACCTAAGCCCTTTCTTGAAGCATCACTATAAATTGTATAACCCTTGTCTCCCATAGGTAAGGTCAAGATTGGAGCATTTGCCAATTTGTGCTTAAGCTCCTCAAAGCTCTTCTGACATTCATTACTCCAGATAAACTTCCGATTTTTCCTTAATAACTTGGTCATTGGAGCAGCTATCATAGAGAATCTTTCAACAAACCTCCTATAATATCCTACTAGACCCATAAAGCTTCTCACTTTTACCACTGTATTTGGTGTATGCTATTTCACCATTGCTTTAATTTTTCTCGGATCGACATGTACCCCATCCTTCAAAATTATGTGTCTAAGGAATACCACCTTATGAAGCCAAAATTCACACTTGCTGAATTTTGCATAAAGCTCCTTCTCCCTTAGTGTTTGCATTACTATCCTAAGATGTTCCTTATGTTCCTCTTGGCTTTTGGAATAAACCAGAATGTCATCTATAAATACTATGACAAATTGATGCAGATATTCCTTGAAGACCCTATTTATAAGATTTATGAACGCAGCTGGAGCATTGGTTAATCCAAATGGCATGACTAGGAACTCATAATGCCAATAATGTGTACATCAGATTTCCTGATTCTGAGCTGATGATAGCTGAACTTGAGATCAATTTTGGAAAAGACCTTTGCTCCTTACAACTGGTCGAACAGATCATCGATTTATGGCAAAGGATACTTGTTTTTAATGGTCACCTTGTTGAGCCTCTGGTAGTCAATGCATATGTGCCATTTTCCATCTTTCTTTTTAACAAACAAAACCAGCGCTCCCAACTGTTCCTTAAGCTCCTTCAGCTCAGCTGGAGCCATTCTATATAGTGGTATGGAAATGGGTGCGATACCTGGAATCAGATTGATGGTGAATTCGATTTCCCTTGCTGGTGGCAAACCAGGTAAATCTTCTGGAAACATATATGTAAATTCCCTTACAATTGGAAAATCTTCTAACTTTCCTTCATTCACCTCGGTGTCTACAATGTATGCCAAGAAGGCTTCACACCCTTTTCTCACCATCCTATTAGCTAGCAAAGCTGAAATAATTCTTGGTAATGGTGTTTTTCTGTCTCCCTTAAAAGTTACCTTCTCACCTTTGCCAAGATCAAATTCTACCTCTTTGAGGCTACAGTCTAACTTTGCATGATATTTCTCCTAGGTATCCATTCTAAGTATAACATTTAGGCCCTTTAAATTTAAAGGCATTAAGTCCACTACCAGTTTAGCACCATCAATAAAGAGTTCACAATCTCTATATGCTTGACTTATTATCACATCCTCCCTACAGGAGTACTAACAATCAATGGACTATCCAATGGCACCAAATTAACACCATGCAATGTCATGCTTGCAGATACAAATGAATGTGTGGAGCCAAAATCAATCAATAAATATACTTCTGAATCAAATAACTAAGCCATACCTGTAACAAATTCAGGTGTGGCTACAGCTTCATCTTTTGTCATGGCAAACACCCTTGCTTGTGCTTGACCCCTTGGCCTTCCTAGAGGAATAATCTTCTTTGCCGTTTCAGAACTTCCCACCTCAGTAGCTGGCCTGGTTCCTACTATTTCAACTCTCTTTAGAGCTTGCATTTGCGACCCATCTTGCCTTGGTGCTTGGGGACATTCCCTGACCATATGTCCCTTCTCTCCATATCAGAAACATACTCCGAATAAGTTGAGGCACTCTCCTCTGTGAAACTTCCCACAATGCTCACATTGGGGGTTCGTATATCTACTCCTCTCCATCCTTTTATTGCCTCCTATAATTGAGGTTTTCACTGAAGCTGCTTTGGCTTGCTTATTCTTAGTAGAGCCACTACTTCCCACTTCGCTCTATGTGTGGAAAGTCCTCATACTTCTCTCAGGCATGGGAGCACTCATTCCCTTCTTGGTAGACTGTTCCCAGTTCTTCCTCTTCCTGTTTACTTTATACTTTATGTTCTCTAGTTTCTCAGCTTGGAGTGCAGCATCTACCAACAGCTGGTAGTCACAGAAGTTGTGGATCAATACTTTCTCCTTGATCCCCAAATGAAGTCCTCCCTCAAACTTACAACACTTATCCTCCTCATTCTCAGCAATGTTGGCCGCATACCTTCAAAACTGGGTGAACTTCAGCTCATAACTCACACTCATGTCCCTCTGGGTAAGATTTAGGATTTCTCTGGCCTTCTCTTGAACATAGACTTTAGAGAAGTATTTCTTCCTAAAGGCCTGCAAAAAATTTCTCTATGACAATACCGGTGGTATGACCTGATTATGAGGCACTGATTCCCACCAATGGAGTGCGTCCCCTTACAGCAAGCTCACTGCATAATCTAATTTCTCCTCATCAGAGCACTTCATCTGAATCAGGACTCTCTCTGTCCTTCTCAACCATGCTTTAGCCTCTTCGGCATTTATAGTCCCATTAAAGTCTACAGCCCTATACTTGCAGAGCTTATCATATTGTCCGCTCTTCTCTACTAGAGCGTGCACTGGAACTTGTGGCACTTAGCCCATAGGATGCGTGAAAGCCTAAGCAAAGGCTTGAAAGAAACGTGGATCTATGGGGTTTACTTGGCGCATAGGAGGAGGAGGCAGTGGCACTTCATGTTGCATACTAGGTGCCTTACAATCATGAGCAGAGTGTGTCCCCACATCTTGTTAGACATAAGATTCATTTGTACTTCCTTGGCAAGAGCGAGATCGAGTCATAGTTCCTCAAGTTCTCCTTCGAGACGGCATACTCACTCCTTCAATTTAAAACCATTTAAAATCTTTAGCTCATGTTTCATGTTAGGTTTAAACCTGTATGTGTGCATTTAAAACCTTCTTAAACTATGCTTCATGTAAAACAATTTCAAATCATGTGAAGTAATACAAAAAACAATGCAAATTGTTCATTTAAATCAATGCATGCTAGTTTCAAGTTTTAAAACGACTAATTTCATGCCTAGGATACTCCTAAAATTAGAGGCTCTGATACCATAAAGATATTACGCCTCGTTTTCGAAGTTTAACTCGTAAGTTAAACGTGAATGCATCACTTTGTGGGGTTCTTTTAATGGAACCTTATTAACCAACATAAGTTCATCTTCGTTCTCATAACATCCCAAAATTCCATATTTGAACACTTGATATACGACAATCCCTTCTTATGTTTATATCCTCAATCGTCACCCTAACATATCACTCATTTTTATCTCTTATTTTCATATCAAACTAAGTACATTTCAATCTCCATTCAAGCCTGAATGTATCATAGGAAAGCATTAATAACTCCACAATATATATATGTATATGATTTGGAACAATAGGAATAACTTTCATTATGAATGTTGGATTAAGGTCATTTAAGCACAGTTTCGAAGAGGACTTTGAGTTCTATAACTTTCGTGAAGACCCCGAAGAGAGATTTTGCCGTCTAGAGGGTCAAAATTGTACATTTATATAACTGGCTTGAGAATGTTCGCTTAGCGTATATCCCTCCAAACGGTCATGAACTAAGCTGGAACACTAAAATACCTGAGAAGGTCCACCCAGCGGACATCAAGTCCGCCCAACAGATATTTACAGGTCAATTTTCAGATTTCTAGCTCCTACAAGTTACCTATAACCCCTATTATGCATATCTATCATTTCTAACTTATTTTCCTCATCATTTTCCCTTCATTATCACTTCCATTTCAGCTCAATATCATTTACATCCAAATCATAATCTATGTTTCGTCATCAATCCAAAAAAAACATAACATTCAAACTTATGCACATTCATTATAAATTCGGCACATTTTCCACTCCATTTATCACCTTTATTTCATCTGTAATTCATCACATTACTTCTTCCCATTTTAAGACACCATAGTACTCTTTTTCTATTAGATCGAGTTAGAAAAAGCTATAAAGTGTCCTGCATGCACCCTGTGTAGCATCACTAACTTGTAACAATCATATCCTTCAAATCTGATCTCCAAAAATTACATACTTTATATCATTGGAAAGCTAAGAGGATAACTACAACTGCCAAGAAGACAACCTTATCCAAATCAACCTAGATTAATACAGTTTTTCCCTTGAAGTTAGAACACAAATTTTACCCCTATGAATGTTTGAAAATGCAATGTGAAAACTTGGAAAGTCATTAGCATAACATACATATATTTCATTAACATCAAACGAAAAGAGTTTTACAAAGCTTTAATGGGCATTTCAAGACCCAAATACACCATTGAACTCATAATACAAAATACAAAATATACATGTGAGTGATACTTGAAATGCGGCTAAAGCCTTGAGTTTTTCCTATACTAACTTAAATACAAAAATTATGCAATCTTGGAGTAGTGCCTTGACTCTCTCTTACTCGATCTCTTGCTCGTCACCTAGAGATAGGGATGAAGGGGGGTGAGCTAGAAGCTCGTGGGTAACAAGTTTATAGTGGAGAAACAAGCAAAACCATTGAAATTATTCATTGCCATAGTAAATTGCATTTAATCCATAAAACACTTATTTCTCAAATTCTCAAGCTTGTCAATAATTCATAAACAACATAAGTCATGTATTCATCAAACTTGTTAACAAATCATAAATAACCTAAGCACTCATAATGGTTTGGGTAGTCTATATACATGAGGGAGTTCTTGCGAAGCTTCAATAAACATGAGGGAGTTTTTGCGAATCTTCAATAAACATGAGGGAGTTCTCGCGAATCTCTAATAAACATGAGGGAGTTCTCGCGAATCTCCATACCACTAGTGGGTAAGCGGGATAAGCCTTTAAAATGGCCAATGTACACTTGACATAACATGATGGACCACCACAAACCCACACACAAACATGAGTTTCATAACTTGTCAACATATTGCACAAAAGGCACATTTCGGAAACATGATTTCCATAAGCATGATATATTTCAAATACAATTTCAATCATCATTTCATAAATCATCATCAAGATTCATATACCAAACATATAGCAAATACTTCAATAATTCAAGAAGTAATAAATGCAACATTTATAAGCAATTGAAATCGTTTAAATCTTTTGATTCGGAAACATACTCATGGCTTATTAACTCAATTATAAACATGTAACCCACCTGGATTCCTTGCTTAAAAACTTGCTTAAAAATGCCCTTCCTCTTGCTCCTCTTGCTCTCTTGATTCCCTTTAACATTGGCAAAAATCCAATTCAATAGGAATACAAAATGAGAACCAAAAAACATATTCACTAAAAATTAATTCTAGAATACTTAAACCTACGTATTTCCTAAGCTTCATGAACTAAAATCCTTCCAAAAATCCAAAGGATTAAAAAAATAGACTTACCTTGAATCTTCACCAAACAAAGAGATGTTTAGCTCAAATGGAAGCTCTTCTCTTCCTCTTTTTTTTTTCTCTTCTTAAATACCCTCAAAATCATTCTTAAAAGCTAAGAAAAGATGAAACCCTAACTTATCTTCTTTCTTTTTCTCTCATGAATGAAACTCTCTGTCCCTTTTCTCTCTTTTACGAATTTCAATTCTTTCCCCTTCAATTCACGTTTTTGTTCATTTTATGAACAAAACACACTTTTTCCTCTTCCAATTCTACCCTTAATGAGTGTTAAAAATCATCTTTACCCTTCCTTTAATGCTTTATGGCTTTTAAACTTAAGTGACATGCCACAATTTCCCTCAATACATTCCTACTGCTTTAATTTCACTAACCAGTGAAATAAAATCCTACTAACACTGTAATCCAATAATTATTCTATCATGACCCCATAATTCATTTAAATAATGCTTAACAATTCCATTTATCCCAAGGCAAAAATTCAAATTCCATGATTATTCCATAAACTATCATGCTTAATTCAACAAAAAAAATTCGGGGGCCAACAAGAGTCATACAATGCTATATCTGGGTTATATCCCTTCATATGCCAAGTTGCCAAAGAAGCAGAATGCACCATTATTCTACATGGTTTGAACATGATACCATGTAGGTCCTGTGTCAGTAAGCATAGGGTCATGTTCAACTAGTGTTCCTCTAAAATCATTTTAAAACATCCCCAACCTAATTCTATCTTGTGCAAGTTAACTCCCTCATTAGAGAGCCAAAGGAAGGACTTTAAACAAAATATAAGCTAAAATAAGTACCAAGTCCTATAAAAATCTTTAAAAATCAAACTAAATACTCTCAAAATCATGCTAAAAATAAATAGTATTTAACATTAATCATTAATTTGTTTATTTTTTATTTTAGTAAGTATCTATAAAGTATAAATGATGATATGAATAAAGCAATAAAATATATTTAAAAAGTAGAAAAAAGTAAAAGACAAGAAAATAATAAAGTAATATTAAAACAGAGAGTGGTGTCTTACTAACCACTTAATAATAAAGCATAAATCAAAATTTTAGTTGTTAGTAATTGTTAACAACATAAATATAAATGTTATAATGTTATATTAGATCCTAGTTTGCATAAAATAAAATAAATATGAATATTGCAACTTGATGGCTACAAAGCCAGCCTATTATAACTTATAATATTTGTAATAGGAAAATAATAAAAATAATAACAAAGAATAAATAAGATAACTTTCTTTTGTTTCATTTAGATACTATGAAGCATTATGAAAGAAGGATTTTATGAAAGGAAGATAAGTTTTAAGTAAGGGTTTTAAAAATTTGTGAAGGATGAAAGGAAAGGTTTATTAGTTTCTTTAAAGAGGAGGCAAAGTTGTAGAATTTTAGTAAGGTAATATGAATCGACTTTAAGATGAAGAGTTTTTAGACAAAGATATATACGAAGAACACTTAAGAGAAGGATAAAGACAAAGAGTAGATGATAGGAAAATTCCTAAGGAAGGGGATGTCTTACTTTATACATCAGGTGCCTTTTATAGGAATTCTAATGCCTATTTTAGTAATTACATTATCAAAGAATCTGGCATACTTTAGTTAAAGTATTTTGAAAGTGTTAATTAGGGCATCTTATAGGCTTTTTAGGCTCTAGTCTTTATCATCCTTAATTCGGTGCTTTTTGTAGGCTTCACAAAGTTTTGTTATTTGTTTGTTGTAGCTTTTTATCTATTATAACTTTAAATTTTTTTAAGTCCCCAAGTACTTCTTCATTGTCTAACCCTGATAAGTGCTAATTAGACTATGTCTTTACTATGATTTTGAGAGTATTATACTTATGATTAGATGGCTTTCATAGATTTGGCACTCAATATGGCTTGTATTTTATTTACAAGCCTTATTTTAATTGCCTATAAAGAAGGAATAAATTTGGGAAAATTGGAGCCAAGTTGGAGAATGTTTTTTAAAAAAATTTAAATGTATTAGAGCCAAAATGCTTATAAAGCTTGTATACAAATCCATAAAAATGAGACTACAAAATTCCTATCATAATGACCAAATAAAATGCCACCTTGACACATGATAAGGCCCTATTTTAAGTGTCTAAATAAAATTTGACTCAAAATCTCCTGTCAATTTCTCCACTACGAGACTGAATTGTTTAATGCAATCTTGTTGTTTTTAGTTTTAAGTTCCTAAAGTTTGACAAATCCCTTGCCCAATGCACTTGAACATTATCTCCCTTAATACCTTTTCCTTTATACCTTTAATTCCTTTAAATATTATGTAGTTTCTTTTAGTCCAAATTGTGTACATGCACATTCCCATATGATTGATAATCTAGATACTCCTCCTTCCTACATTGTTATTATCCTAAAGCCAGTCGAGTACAACTTTATAGTCAAAGAGCTTGAGTTTAATGCTAGTGTCTCTTAGATCTTATGTGATAGCCATTTAGCATAATCACATTAAAAAAATAGGTGGTGAGGGGTTTCACTCCGGAGGTTATAAAAAACACATGTATCTTAGATGTCAAGAAATCTTATTTTGTTTTGGTGGTTAGACCATTCTTAGTGCTTAAGCATAACATAAATAAGACCTTAGTGACTTGGAACTTGTTCTAGATGAACTTAACCCATTTGATTTTTCTCCTTTCCTTCTTAACATCTCTCTATAAGAGAGATTTGAGAAATTATCTAAGGAATGATCTTTCCAAACATATTTATCTTCTTTATTTTGATGAAGATTGTAATTTAGAAGTACCCTAGATATTTCCTATAGATAATTTGTCCATTGATTATCTTCAATCCATTTTTAAACTTTGGCACTCTTTTAGAATCTACTTAAGTAGTGTATAGTTAGTTATGAGAGGTATATAGGACCTTCCTTCAATCAATTGTCAAAGTATATTGTAGCTTTCCTTCTATTTGCTATTTTGCATTCTATATAGATTAAAATGGTATCATTTATTATGAATAGATGTGCCATGAAATTGAAGTTTTTGTTTCTTTTCTTAATTCCCACGAGCTTCTACCTCTTAGCATATAATTGTGAGTCCATATGCTCTAAAGAGATTCTTGTTCATTGATAAGTATCCACATCCTTTTCATAATCAGCATTTGGTTGCTTGTTTTGATTGCTTGAATTCCTAATCCACCCTCATCTTAAAGCAAACATATTTCTTGCATTTAACTTTAACCATTGTGCTCCTTTGCTTCCTTCCACTCCACAGAAACTTCCTTATGCTCTTTTTAATGGATTTATTCACCCCTTTGGATATCATCATATATGCTAACCATTAAATGTGTAAAGATATTAATATTGATTTATTTAAAACTAATTTTCCCCTATATGATAGGTCTTTATTGCTCTAGTGGTTTAATCTCTTTTGAAACTTCTCTATTAAGGGATAACATTCTCTAAATCTTAATCTCTTGGTGGAACTAGGTAGTTAAAAATAATTAAAAGGGGGATTGGATACTTTGAAACCTAATTAAAATACTTAAGAGCCATCTTGCTTCCTCCAACTCATTTATTGAGAATATTAATTGACTTTTACCATAATTCACACTCATACCTGATAATTACTTGAAAATTATAAGTATATTGGCTATGGTATAAAATGAATGGTCATTTTCCTTGCAGAAAACCAATAATTTATCTATAAAGGGCATGTCTACCAAGCCAACTCTGCTGCATTTACTATGATAACCAAAGCTAAGACACATGTTGATGTTGCACTTTATTAACTTAGAGAGAGCTTCCATACATATGATGAATATGTAGGGTGATAGGGGATCCCCTTATCTAAGCCCCTTACCTCATTTGCATAACAGTTAGTTCACCATTTTCCAAAATGCTAAATGAAGTGGAAGTTATGCACTGTTCAATCCAATTAGTGAATTTAAAAGAGATGTAATATAAAGTTCTTAATAACACTATCAAAGTCTTTGTTGAAATCAACCTTTAAAGCACAATCCTTTGAAGCCTTTTTATGTGCATAGTTTTTAAATAACTCTTATGTCATCAAGTTGTTGTGTCCAATATTTCTTCCTTTCATAAGAGTACCTTGAGTATCTCTAATTATTAAGTATAACACCTACTGCAATCTAGAAGTAAGGACTTTGAAAATGACTCTGTAAACAAAGTTACAACATGAAATAGGTCTAAAATTCTTCAAAGAGTCAAGATTGTGAGCTTTTGGGAATAAACAATTATAAGTTTTGTTATTTCTTTTAACATTTTGATTCTCTCAAACAATTCCTTCACTGCTTAAATTATTGTTTACCTAATTGTACTCTAAGTCTTATGGAAGAAGTGCCTATTGAAGCCATATGACCATGTTGCTTTCATAGATTAAGTTCAAACACCATTGCTCTATCTCCTAGGATGAAATAAGTTTACATATTTCTTCTTTTAAAAGTTTGCATATTTCTTCTTTTAATTCTTCAGGGAAAAACATTCTAAAGGAAAGTATTGAGAATTGAGATGGATGAGCCATTAGGGTATTGAGAATTTATAAACTCTTTGAAGTGCCTGTAAGCTTCTACCTTGCAACATCCTTGTGATGCTATATTTGTACCACCTAGTTTTCTCAATATTGTTATAATATTAATGATATTCTTAGATAGTGTTGTGAAAGAACTTGGTGTTCTTATCCACTTACAAATTCCATTTCAATCTTGCCCTTTATTTTAGTATGGAGTTATATACAGATAGTGTCTTGGTGAAATTGTGGATTACATTTGTTGACCCCCGAAAATTTTTTCGTTAAATTAAGCATAATAGTTCATGAAATAAATGCATAAGAATGAATTGAGGGCATTTTTGGCATGTAACTTAAGTACCAAAAGAGCCTAAGCTTATAAGGAA
>JANQAP020024621.1:0-10646 GCA_026874005.2 Erythroxylum coriaceum | reverse complement strand
AGTTATGTACAATCTCTACTTTTGTTAGAGAAATGACAATGAGAACTGTAGAAATTCTCTTTTGTATATGTTCAGAACTTCTTTGTTAAATTGTCAATGTATTGGGAATAAAATTATTAGATATTTGAAGGCTTTGGATACATTTTTTTCTAAAGTAAATTGGTTAAGTTGGGAGTTTTGTATGTATGGTTTTGATTGTTGGATTCGGGTCTTCTGATTTTATGTAAGGTAAATATTGGCAATAGAGAGAAAACAAGAGAATAAGGGAATAAAAGTGTGTTCTAAAACTTCAATGAATAAACTATGTTGATCTAGGCAGAATTTGACAAAGTCATCCTCATAAAAGTTGTAGCTCTTTCTTTTAGTTTTCCAACGACATAAAGTTTATAATTTTTGGACTTTGGGATTGAAAGTTATGATGTATTGAAGTAAGAGTGTGGAGTTAGGAAAGTCGCAATCGTGCACAAGCACAATCACGACGCACCCACTATTCACCAAAAGTCGTGATCATGCACAAGCATGATCGTGACTCCTCCCCCTTCTCTGGGCCGTGAGACTTGTTCTCACGCCCGTGACTTTTTTAAGTCATGCTTGTGACTTTTGCGCTTCTTTTTTTCATTTAGTTATTAGTTTGTTTAATTGTTTTTACTCCCACCAAGAAATTTAATTTTTTTTATCTTGATCCAATTTTGGCTCCTTGTCATCACGAAATAAGGATCGAGATCTAGGGCCAACATTTTTGGTATCAGAGCACACAGTTTCTAAGGATTTCTAGGCTTAGAATAAGTTATACTATGAAATATATGATGTGTCGTAAAATGTTTGTATTGTTAAATTATTTCTTTGCACTGTTGAGTTTATTGATTGAATTGAGTGACATACATATCATGAATACATGTAGAAAATAAGATTAAAATGAAAAGTGAGATTAAGGATAATGTCTGGATTAAAGAAGTAAAATGCCACCTCGTGGAAGAACACGAGGAGTTTTGCAAAGATCTATTGCATTTGATTCCCTACCATTAGAGAAGGGTACTGATAAGTATAGAATCTCAGTAATTGAAACCACATGAGTTACTCGTATGAACTTTTGTTAAAAGTTTGAGCTATTAGAAACAATGAGAAGAATGGTGATTTGTCAGATTGTAAGACAATGAAAGTTTGTGGATATCTAGAAATAAGAAATATTACGTAGTCTGATATGTTAGACATAGATTCAGTATTGGTGGTTATGTCAGTGAATATGGTAACGGAATTTTGTTGTGGATATGTACTTGAATTGATATGGATGGGAATATATTTTCATGAATTGTCTGAGAAAGAAATAGTGAGAAAGAAATAGAGACATAGGTAAAAATGACAAGATTTAAAGTGCACATGCAAAGTGGAAATGAAAGGTTGAACTTGGAATTTAAAATGATTGTTTAATTAATGTGATACGGGTTATGATTTGGTATAAGATTGTGTTAATGGATTTGAGATTAGAATTTCAAGATGGTTATGCGTCTATAATTCTGAATTGATTAATAATGTACGTATAGAAGATGAAATAAATGATAGTGATATATGTAGAAGTTCTTAAGGTTATGTTGATCAGTTATTATGAGTACATATCTAATAATGTGGTTACATTGGTAGATAATGTGATTGAGCATATATGAAATCTATATTTGGATATGGTATAGGCAGTAATCTATGATCCCTATAGTTAAAATCATGAGATGAATCAGAGTAACGCAATGGAAGTATGGGATTAGGTGGTTATGTTGAAAAGGTAACTACTATGGAGAAGTAATTTTTGAATAGTCGAAGAATATTCAGAGATTGTTCAGAATCAATTGCGATTGAAGTATCATTAGCATGAGATATTAATTGGTGACATGTCGAAAATACCTTTCTATTATTCTAATCATGTAAAGTGTGACAATAATTGATTTTATTGAAATATCATGAACAATTGAAATTGATCTTATTGAGGTATTAAGAGTGGCTGAAATAGCAATGATGAATGTAGTTGATTGATAAAGGTTATGGAAACAGTGTAGATGATTGAGGAGAGAAACCTTTTTGTGATAGGGATGTTTTATCGAATCATATCGCGTAAATTGAATGTTCCATTTTTAGGAATGAATGACTATTAAACAAATCAGAAGTAACTATTAGAGTTAGTTAGAAATAGGACTCAGGCATAAAAAGTTGAATATGCTATAGAGAGTGCATGAATTTTGTTTAATGTAAAGTAGCCTACCTATATTATTAGGTTCATAAATTTAAGGCGATGTTGATGTTATTGTTAAAGGAACTTAGGTATGATAAAATTGAAATGTGAAAGTGATTATATATGATAAATGTAAGTGAATAATTGCATATGACGTGAAAATTGATCTGTAGTAGAAGAGTTAAGTGGATCAACACTGAAGAGATATGAAATAGCAAGTAGAAGATAAAAGTGTTTTGAGAGTATAGTATCGCCTGGACGAGGTGTTGAAGTTCGGTAAAAAGGGTAGTGAAATTGCAAGAAACCTGAGATATATTGAGGATTCAGTTAAGATAGTAGGGTATTGAATAAGCAATTAAATTGAGCGATTCTGCTGAATATAGTCGTTTGGAAGAAATCATTCAAGTGAAGAAGTTACTTAGGAGACTGAAGAAAACATAACATAGCATTACCCCATTAGTTTGATCACTCTGGTAAGAATTTTGATAACGAAATTCTTTAATACTCTTGCCATTATCATTTTTTAAGTTTGTTATTATCAGAACAAATTTATTGTTTAACTTTAAATTACTAATTAGTTTAATCAAATAACATGTTGAAGAGAGATAAGATGTTTTTAATTAAGTTGTATTTGATTATGTAGATTGAAAAACTTCGTTGTTAATATTATATATTTAATAAATAAGGATTAATATAGATATTGGATATTATTTGGGCACAATTGGTAATTAGAATTATTTAGAATCCTAATTAAAGTTTAATTCAAATCAGAATTTAATTTCTATTAAATTATTAAAATCTCTAAAATATATTATAAATAGGTTTAAGCACTAGGGGAGCTAAAATTCCTTGCCTAACCTTTTCTACAACAGTTGCACTGTTCTCTCATCATATTTTGTGGATACTATTAAAGATCAGTCATTTGTACAGTTGCAATGATTGAATGAGTCAGTGTCAGAAATGGTTAAAGATAAACAAAAAGATAATGATCAAACTTCAAAATAAGGTATCAATTATAATTAATGCTTTATTATACTTTATATAGTAATCATTTTATAGAATTTTAGTGTTTTTTATTGTCAAAAAATCAAACGAAAATGTTTCATTATGTATTCCGTTAGGCATGGGATTAGATCCTAACACGATATTCTAACAGAAGGAAGATCTAAATCTGTTCAAAATGACTTTTGGTTGTATGGTACATACGCAATATGGGTTGCCCATAAAATCTTCAAGGACATTCAACTGAATATTGACACAATATGTCATAGATCTGTCGGATGGATTAGGGAAGCTTTCCTGGTTAACGGATTGGCAGCAGGTTTGAGTTATAATATTTCGCACAACTGAAATCTGGGATAATCGTCAAATTTTGACGCTCCATCTTTATGGTACTTATTCAGCTTAGTTTTGTAACCAAGGCTGGCAGAACTTGTATTCTTTCCTTTTTGTTCTAGTACTGGCTGTAATACTATTCAATTTCTTTGATGTTTTATGTATTTTCTGATTGAACTCACAAAAGGATATTAATACATTTATTTACCTTTAAATAAAGCGATGTTTAAGTGAATGTGCTAAAGAATAATGTTTAATGGTTAGAGTTGAACCCAACACTCATAGAAGCCAAATGGATGACAGCATATGACGTTGATTGTACACTTGCTCGTACCTAATGAAAGACGACGAAAGTCATACAGATACAGTGGTGTCGTAAGGACTGGGTCAAATTGACCGAGTCATTCTGATCGGGAAATCAAAATAGGCCCGAAGGATCTAAATCCTGAACATCAACAGGAACCCTCCATAACAAAAAAATAAAGCGATAAAATATTGTTCTCATCAAAATCTTTGGTAGACTGAGATTAAGATTTCTATGGTTATTAGATTCAAATTAAGATGCATTAAACAACATTAAAAAATTATTTATTTATTTATGAGTAATATTATGGTAATAAATAGTTTCTTATAATTGACCAAACCACTACTATCAAATAAAATTTATATGAGTTACGAGAATAATTTACTCAACTTATAGGGATTGTTCTCCTTTCGGTTTACTTATTGATGATTGTAAGTCTCTACTTTGCGAAATTCGGGACATTAATCTTTTGTTTGTGAGACGATCTGCGAATAATATAGCTTATACTTTAGCTCGAGCTTGTATTATTTCGACGGATGTTGTGGAGTGGCTTTCTGATCCTCCACTTTGTATTTTTGATTTAATTGCACAAGAGAAATAAAAGCGTCTCACAACTTTTTTTCAAAAAAAAAACTTTTATATAAAATCTTCTAGAGATACAGACAATTTGAGAAAAGTGTGGATTAATCATCTTGTATAACTCAATTTACAAAGGAATTTACTTTACATGTTAATTAGTTTCACGGAAAACAAATCCAAAAATTTGAAGAAGGAAAAATTATTTATCAGAAATAGGTGGGGATATAAATGGGACAACATATAACTATTTTTATTTTTTCAATGAGGGCAAATACGCTGGAAGTGGCTGCCCCGCGGACACTTTAGTCGTAGATCCACGCACATGTTAATATGTTTAAGCACTTAATTTAAGACTAGCTAAATAATGAGAGAGGTTTGATTTATTTTTTCGAGCAGCATTCATCAATAACCTAACTAACCTCAAACTGAGACCAAGCTTACATATATAATAAATTAAAATCTACATGAAATGCACATGTTAATCTAAACTTTTTTGTTCTTTTTATTTAGCATTAACTCTTATTTTTCGTAAGTGATAAATAAAATAGTTACTTTAAAAAATTTATTTTGATTTATTTCAATAATCTCACCTTTTTTCTTAAATAACAATCATTTTTATTATTTTACTTTAAATAATATCTTTTATTATTTCTTATTTAATATAAGTCACCTTAAATTTTCTTTTTAAAATTTTATGTATACAATAAATGAAAATATATCAAATCATCTAACTAAATTTATTTTATAAACTTATACCAATAAACTGCCATCACTATTTTAATATATTTCGAATAAAAATAGGTAATAAATAAAAATTTTGTAAAGTATTGTTTTAAGAAAATTTTAAGCATAAATTAAAACTTTACCTCATTTCAACTATATCCATATAATATATAAGTAATTTTTTATAGTAAATTGTTATTATATATTAATTTCTTATAATGCTATCTCTTAGATACATTTTAAATTATTACCAGTATTACTACCATTTTAATGTATTTAACTAGTAAATAAAATAAAAATAATTAATGATTTTAACCTTACTCTATTTCTCTCCTTCCCCTTCGTGAATTTGGATGGATATGGCCCCACAATTTTTTTAATTATATAATATAGTGAATATAGTTTTGATTTTTGTTTTCTTTTGTTTTTGTTTTATTAAAAATACCAATGCTAGCTTAAAAAATTGATTTTTAACAAAGAAAGAATCGTCATATGTGTACTCAAAAGTCAAAACTTTTAAAGTGCGCAGGGAATCCTTCCATTTGTACATATAGGAAATTAGAAGAGGATCTGATATTGTTTATTAGATGTGAAATCAACTTTTCATCATTTATGCCACCCTTTACAACCGATATCCCATAAAACTCTCTTGTTTCAAAAGTCAATGCTCTGGTTACAGTACAATGAAGAACATAAACACATCGATGCATAAAAGAATGAAAACGTTTAATGCCTATTAGGTTTGAATGCTTCCATACCTAGACTCAAACTTGGCAGTCATGCTTTCCAAAACTTAACGTAACGATACAATAACAATAATTAAACACAATAATTGGAAGCACGGTACCTGAACTGCAAAACTACATGTAATAACCCTATTTCATCCCGGCCTAAATTCTTTTGACATTTAACGTATTTGTAAGTCGGTTTGGAAACATTTAAAATTTCCTAACTCTTGATACTAAAACTAAATTGGAGGATCACTAGCGTTCCAATGGTGATAACCGACAGAATATGTACGCATATGTGTGTGAACTAACGATTGATCAAAAGAATTGATCTTTGCTTCTGATATTTGGATGATTCTACCACGTCATCGGTATATCCTCAATACAAGCTAGCTTTAGGTCTCCATCTAAATCTCTGCACAAATGAAGTTTAAAGCATATTTGGAGAAGTATATGTTTTGGACTCACTTCTCTTCAGACATAGGAACAGAAGAAGTCAGAAAAAAAAAAAAAATGAAACAGACAGAATGAATACGAAGTGTTAAGGGCATATAGAGTAGTCGTCGTTATCACTTTTGGATAACTGGCTCTCACGGTGTTCAGGTCTGAGCTTGTTGTGGCAGTAAGAAGGACCTGAAGGTGGCACCGGACCTCGTGGAAGTTGGCTTCTGAGCATGTAATCAAATCTGGACGGTCTCATACATCTTGCAGGCGCGATCATTACGAAGGCCAAAATGATCAGAGCATAAGTAAATTTATAACTCACTCGAGTTTCTGCTGGAAGTAACATGCTCTCCAAGTTCACTCAGTTCCAATACTGATATAAACTCTTTTTTTTTTTTCTGGTGCGTATTGATTTTGCTATTCTTGTCCCGAGTGATGTAAATTAAACCAAGAATGTCGATTAACGGCAACCATATATATAATAGAGCGAAAAAAACAAGAGAGATTGCGGTTGATTTAAGATGCTGTTGTTGTTGGACTAAACAAAGCTATAGTTGGAATATTATAATATTTTTATATTTGAATACAGAAAAATTTAATGGCGTTTTCAAACATTGGACTTGATATGTTTTGCCTGGTTCAATATTTTACTTTTCAAGTGAAAGTCATGGGTTGGAAACTACCTAACTAATTAGCAGCCATTTTAGAAACAACCTGAAATAATGTTGATTGCTCAAACGTTTACTCGCCTCTTCTTACCAAATTTCATAAACCGCCACTATTTATTTTCTCCGGAAAACACTTCAAAAATGAACTCTTCGCATCAAATTCATGTGCCCAATTAATGTTTAATAACCCAAAAAAACGTCATTAGTGCCGCATAAAGGAGATTTTTTTCTTGTGGAACTTAACTTGCAAGTCCAATTCAGACAAAATCCTGTTAGAAGACATCTCGATACAAACATGGGACCCCTAATTTGTCTTGTATGCAATGTTTACAACTATTTGAAAGAATGAAAAGAAAAAGAATGTATTAAACATGTATAAATGATGTGCTATTATTTGACAAATGGCTTATTTGAGTATTCCATAAAAGGTGACAGTATGTACTTCCTAAACCGTGCACGGCCCTTGTGTTTAAATGTCAAATTTAGACATTGGAATTGAAATTGAACGCCAAGATGACCAGAAGACTCCCTTGTCGATCAAAGGCTGCCCAATAAATTAGTACCGCCTAAGTCGCCACACAGCATAGTGATTTTTTATGACTTTTGGACTTCAAATTATAGACTATTGGTATTTCGGCTCGTGTCCGCCATCTGTTCCAAGTTAGGACCCTAAAGATAATGTACATACATCTTCATGATTACTAGTAATGATGTACAGTGTTGAAGGAAATCCCGATTAAATAAACAGCTGTATGAAAACTTGAAATTATTGATTAAAAAATATATCATTAAGAGAAGCTGTAATGATCCACATAAACCTAAAAGTTCAATCCAGCTTAACGTGATTTTTGGTAAATTTCTTTGACTTTCTTCCACATGTGATATGTATTCAATTCGGTAACTTGTAATTGGATAATTATACATTTATACATATATATATATATATATGTGTGTGTGTGTGTGTGTATTCTTTTAATAGTAATAGATATATACTAGATGAGTCTTAATTAAAGATGGATTCAAATAGAGAATTCAGTAGGAGTTAAATTTTAGATATAAAATTTGGCACGATAAAAGTTCAGTCAACTTTTTTGCTACAATTAACACAGATCGTTTTATCTACGACCAAATTTTAGATAATTTAATAGATGACACTAACTGAATTAGGTTGCGAAATAGCTACGAACCTAATACATGTGGCATACCATATGTCGTCCAATTCTGGAAAAGAAATGTTATTTATTGTATAAATAGACTTGTTTTTTAATTTAACTTGCCATCCTTCTTGGAGCCTCAAAGTTCTTCCGTCAATTTAAAAGAATGATCAGTTGTTCGACTAAGCTATGATGAGCAATGGCATGCCTTGCCAAGACAAAAAGGTTATGATTACATATCGGAAGCTAATAAAGAGATAAACTATAATAGAAGTTTCCATTGACTCCGTTGAACTTTGTCCCTTGCATTTTAGTGCGGTAGATAAAAGTGTTAAAACGTGTAGATGTCATATTACAATCATGCAATTTGGCGTTCATAATAAATTGTTTGATACATCAATTCATATTCTTTCATAATTAATTATTGTTGGAAAACTAATTATGATAAAATCATAAGCATGGTAAAAAAATTAAAAATTAAAATTTTTTATTGAATTTCTTATTAAATTTGTTATATAGTTATCAACTACAAACTATCCACGTTTCCGACTTCTATTGCTCTCTATAAAGCAAAGAAAAAGAACTCAACTATTTTAAAGGAAAAGACAAGAGTGTTAACTCTCTTATGCGTTTTTCTATTTATAGAAAAAGATACACTACAAAAAATTACTACAATCCGTGACATTTTATTAATAAAATGTCGCAGATTGTAAAGACTTTTCATGACGTTTTAAAAACGTCACGAAAAGTTCGAATATTCCGCGACATTTTATGAAAACGTTGCGGATTGATAACACTTTTTGCGACGTTTTATAAATAAAACGTGGCGAAATAGAAACCGCGACATTTTGTTGAAGAAAACGTCGCATAAGGCTTAGTTAAAACGTTCGGCTGTAGGAGCAAAATGACGTCGTTTGGTTTTCTTAAAACCTCTACCTTAGTCCCCTTGCCCCCTGCGTGCTGTATGGTCTTCAATTTGCTGCCGATCGCTAGAGTTAAGTCGTTGTTGAGCTTCTCCTCCCTCCTTCCGACCTTTAATTGTCGAGCTTCTCCTCCCTCCTTCCGATCTTCGATTTGGGCTTCCAATGTCTCTCCCTTTTCTTCGGTTTTAGCTGTAAGCTTCATTTTCTAATACCCATTAAGCTTTGTTCTGTTTCTAATCTGTTGGTGCTTTTTTTTGTAATTATGTTTGCTTGTTCGATTCAAGGAATCCTTTTTCTGTCCATTTTGGGTTTGGATTTAAGTTACGGGTTATTTTTACGATTTCTTTTAATTTTTTCAAATTCCTGTTGAATCTTTGGTCGTTTCTCTTAGCTTAGGAACCGAGGCTTAGATCTTCTATTGGGTCATTCTGTCAAATTTGTTCTACATATTTTATTCTTATGTTTCATTAGCTCCCTGAGTTTCAATCACATGCCTTTTTTAAAGTTGAAACTTTCAATCTATAACTCAAATTCAATTAGATGCCTTCATACATGTAAAAAGAACATCTATTATGCTTAATTATTGCTTAAACAGCATAAGCTTTCAGTTTCAATTTCTGTTTCTGTTGAAAAAATGTACTTTGATGAATTCGTGGAAGTCGATATCACCAACTCAACTAATTGCTACTTCTGAATGACTAAGAAATTGTTTCAAGAGAAAACATTTCAGAGAAGTAAAGGGCATATCTAGGCCTTGACAATTATATTAATCTACCTAGATGAGATGTAATTAATAATTAAAGATCAAAGAGTTAATTTGTTCTCTAGGCACTCCAATATCATCTACTACAGAAACAATGTGACAGAATGGAGCAACTGCTTCAAGTTGATGTAATAGTTCCAATGGCCATTAGGGGAGATAGAGAAATGCTCTAATACTTAATGTGTTCTTCACCTTTATGGTGTTTAAGTGCCTATAAACCTTCGCTCTCCAAGACATTGGTCTCCTAGATGCATCGTTTCTAGTATTAGAGACCATGACTTGTTCTTTTGGTTAGACTTTAGTCTTAAGAAAGGGGGAAGAATGTGAGTTCATGTTTTGCTACTAAATTCATTACTCAGTGCTATGTGCATTGTGATCTTGTTGCACGTATACTACCTGTCTTCTACGGGAAGGACAAAAAGTTAACTCATAAAAGTTTCATGATATTTGATAACATTATTTTTGATTGATGTGTTATCAAGTCAAGCTTATGCATGTTATCCATTTCATTCATCTACCCATTTTGGCTATTTCTTGCTTCTTTCCTACAAGTTCTTTATTGCGCGGACATCCAAAAGTCAGCCACAAGCAATTATATCTCACTACAAAAAATTAATACAATCGCGAAGTGACTAAAGTTCTTGGATTTTCTTGGTCTTTAAGTGGGTTAAGTTTAATTTACACCTGCTGCAGCTTGTTTTGGCTTCCAATGTCTCTGCCTTTTCTTCGGTTTTAGCTGTAGTGGATTTGATTTAAGGTTTATGTTCCATTTCATTTTTAGCAATTCTAGGGTATGAAATCCATTTG
>JANQAP020024580.1:0-26246 GCA_026874005.2 Erythroxylum coriaceum | reverse complement strand
AATAATCATTAGCTCGCAAAATTAGTGAATTAGGAGTCTTTGGATAAATATACAGTTTAATTAGGATTTAATGTAAAGGTAGCACCCTATAGGTTGTCACTTATATTCATAATTTAAGGCCTTTTAACTTAAGTAGCTTACCTAGTTTTTTCATGGAAATGAGTAGCTTAAATAATAAGGTAGGTAATAATAATATAAAAATAAATATTTTTATTAAACAAATCACTATTCCGTTAACCTTTAGGTTATGAATAGAGCTAGTAGCCAGTTGAAAATGTGATATAGCTGAGTAATCAGATCGACATGCATCACAAATGTGTGCCTTCGCATCAAAAAGCTATAATGACGTTTCAACCAAGCTATTTAATAAAAACATGACTTAGTTAAGTAACCAGATCGACATTCATTACCAATGTTTGCCTCCACGTAAAAAGACTAAGCCTATGTTTAAGAATTAAAAAAATGTTTCTTTAATAAAACCTACCGGACTTATAATAAGCTTGACTTTTCATGAAAATATACTTAGGAATAGTTACAAAGTCTGAAGGACCAAAAAAATTATTAATATGTGTGTGCAATTAAAAAGGGTTAATAAATTAACCCTTAGATCTCGATCAAATTATATATTTAGCTCAAAGCCCCTGGATATAGATTTTGTATGTTAATGATTAGATATAACTTATATTATTGTGTTTAAGATTAAATTTATTTCCTGAAGTCGAAGTCATTGTCTCATTATTGCATTGTGTGTTTGTTGTTTTGTTTACTTGAGGATAAGCAAATGTTTAAGTGTGGGGATGTTGATAGTTGTGAGTTACATGATGTTTTAGGTTCAATTTGTTAAGTATTTAATGTTAATTTGAGTGTTTAAAGTGTATTTATGTTTTAATTGTGTTAGTTTATGTGTTTAAGTGTTTCTATAGGTTAGTATGAATCTTTGAGCTTAATTGCTATATTTTTGAGGTACCTTGATGTGTTTATTAGTGTTTCAGCGTAAACGATGAAGAACGGAGAAGTTTCAAAGAGTTTCCGGCCAAAAACATAGCCCATGATTGTGGCATAACAAGCCATGATTTGTGACAGAAAAATGACATGTTGACTGAACCCAGGATCATGATAGAAAGGGTTAGCACTGGCCACGATTGTGGTAGGTAGAGCCACGATCGTGGCCAACATCAGGCTGACATAAAAACTAGAGTTTCGCAAGACTTTTTAGACTGTTTTGGCCCCGAATCAACCCTAGGGCTTCCAAAGTATAAATACATCATTAAGTGACAGATAAAGCAGTCTGGAAAAAGCTTTTTGCATCAATCAAAATATGAAACCCTAGTGAGTTTATTGAGAGATTGAGGAAGGAGACAAAGGAAGAGAGACATGGAGAAGAAGCTTGACATTAAGTACTTCCCGGAACTGGAGATTTCTTGCTATTGCTGCCTCCGCTATTCCATTCCTGATGTATTTTTTGGTTATTTCAATTTTATTGATATATAAAGTTGAGATAGTTGTTAAAAATAGGTTGTGTTGAATGTTGAATTTTTCTTTATACTCACCTTTGGGATTTTTATCTTTAATATTAATGAAATTCTATTTATTATGTTTTTATTGAATTAATTGTGATTTAATTTTTGTTCTTAATAATTCAGTAACAAACTGGGAGGGTGAACTGAGTGAATATCATTAAATTAGCTTAACGAGAGTTAGGTAATTTGATAGATAAAGAGTTTAATAAAACTGTTAAATTTGTGTTGCAAGAGATCGTGCATAAGTTTTTGGTAAGTTTTTAGACAATTTTAGAACTAATTTTGGTTTTGGGTCGATTATGAATTGAGAGATCACAATTTCATAATTTGAATTAGGAAGTATAAATTAGGGTTAAAGATTATAACTCGAGAGAGAGTAATGCACCCTAAGATCGTCTAGACCCAATAATTCGAATATTTTCATAATTAATTAGAGTTTCATTAAGGTCGGATAAAATCTGCTTTCTCTCAATTGGTAGTTCCTAAGTTGATTTTCAATTTGGGTTGTGCAAACTACTATCCTGTTTATATTTCTGAATTTTAGTTCTTATAATTGATTGGTTGATTGCTTAATTTTCTACATTAGTTGTTTATTTTGAATTGTTACGATTTAGTTCAGCTTTAGATTTAGGATTAGATTAACACTCCTCATGGGATCGATACCTTAGGTACTATGCAAACGATCCGTGCGCTTGCAGTATTATCGAGGTTAAAAATATTAAAACTTTTTCATAACATAACACCCTGATCATTTATGTCTTGAATTTTGGTTTGATTGGTTACAAGTAGTAAAATTGGAATTAATTGTTACAATTGGAAATTTGATGAATTAAAATGTATATTTAGACTAGGAAAAGTGCCAAATGGCAAGACAAATTGACACATGGAAAATTAGGATGATTGAGTCGATGAAATAAGTGACAAATGGCATAGATAAATGGGTGACATTTGGCGTGGGTAATTAATTGACAAGTTGCAGCAATGATTGAGTGACAAATGGACTAGTAACTAGTTGACATTTGGTAGCTTAAGGAGGGGATAAATGGCCCACATGTTTAGGGACATATGTTAATGTAATATGGTGACATCTAGCACCTAAGGTGTAAAGTTTCTGTAGGTGTAGCTTCAGCCTTGCTCATTCTTCTTCTCTTTTCATCTCTCACCACTGAAACTTGCTTCTATCTACCATTCTTTTGTTTTTCTTGAAGCTGTGCTAAATTACCACACCAAATACATGCTTTTACCCTTCACAAAATAGCTAAAGAACCAGATTATTGTTGTCTTTTATCATAGCCAAAAACCATCCATTTTCTACCTTGAATTTGTGATGATCTTGTATGCATGGAGGGTTAGGTTAACTTGATTAATTGAGCTAGAATTGGAGGTTAAATAAGTAAGTAAAGTTTTGTTCTTTATGGCATGTTATAATAGAAAGATTATAATGATTGAATTAGGATTGATTGTATATGATATTGATTTTAAGGATGTGCTGGAAAATGGAGAATGAATGGATACTTTTCTGGTCTATTTTTAAATATACGAAAATGGTAGTTTATGGACTATTGTATGGATGATTTAAGTTAGGATTTGAAGTATAATTAACAAGGAATTCATGCTAAAGATAGGAGTTATTAAGGTGTTTTTAAATTTGGAATTTGAGTTGTAGGTGTGTTTGCAAAAAAAATGAATGTTAATGATAAAGATAGGTGTTATTAAGGTGTTTCCAAATCTGGAAATTTTGAGTTGTAGGTGTGTTTGTAAAAAAAAAAAGAATGTTAATGACATAAGTGGACAGAATTTTGTAAGCATTAGTGTAACTAATATGGAAGTTAAATTAACCTAAAATGAAGTAACCTTAAAGGACATGAAATCTAGAAAATTTTAGGTGTTAGTGATGTCTATAAGCTTATTAAATTCATGAGGTATTGAAGGTAGACAAGTTACACACATTAGTGATGTTGATGACAAATTTTGGAATTTTAGTTTCAGCCTTGTGTACATGTTGAACCAGCTGATAATTTTCACTCTAAATTGGTATATTTGGACTTGATTAAGATTAGGAATGAGCCTATATTGTTGTTTGAATTGGTTAAGAGCTTGATAAGTTTATGTAGTTAATTGATGTCATAATATAAAGAATGGCTGTTTTGATGAGGTTGAGTTCAAATCTAGAAATTTTAATTTTTAAAGGAATAAATGAGTTTTTTTAATATAAACATGATCTTAAGGTCATGAGTAAGGTGATGGATGAATGAGCATTGAAGAACATAGGGTAATTATGAATGACAATTAGGTAAATGTATGAGAATATGTTGCTGGAAAAAGTTTAGTGAAAGTCTAGATTTAGCTTGCTGAAATTCTATATTTAAAGTAATAATTGTGTGTGTATTATAAGAGGCTTTTGATCACAAAAATGTTCAAGGATAAGTGTAAAGTATGGTTGGTGAATTTGGAGTAAATCAAGCTAAATTAAAGGTACAAACCTGATTGCAAAATGGTAGTGTACAAAATATGATGTTTGAATGGTCGAAATTCGTGAATAGTTACATACCCAGAAAGGTCGAATGAGTATGAATTAAACATAACACATACACACACATATATATATATGCATGATTGACTATTTATATGATTCATCAACTTAGTAATGTGTGAACTATATGTGTCTATTGCAAGACCAAACGAAGCACAAATTGATCGTCAGCATCCAGACATTGCCTGGTCATCAAGGCAATAGCTTATCTGGAGCGTACTGTGAGTTAACCTAGATGTTTTCTCACTATGGTTGAATTGTTTTCAATTAACTTTTAGATAATGAACTATTACTGATATCATTATGATAATTCCAAACGTTGATGGTCCGAGGAGTTTGATATTCGGGATTGTATTGGAAGTGCTTTCTAATTGTATATGAATATAGAAAATGTGTACTCAACTGAATGTTGAATGTCGAACTCAGATCCGATGAATGCAATAAATGACCATGCACATTGAATGAAATTGTGGAAAGAATATTATGCGAATTGATGCATTCCATCATATTATTATACATGATCAAGTAAAGGAGTTATGACCGGAGTGATCAATGTGAAAAAGAGCTTAAAGCTCAAAAATGTGCACAAAGAGCCACAGGCTCAGTTATTAATGAGCTCGATATCTACAGTGGGTAGGAGATAGAATATTAAATGAGTCTGAAATCTACAACATATACGAGATCAAAAATAGGTGCTCCGTCATAACAAAGTAAAAATGAAAGTGGAGTCACATGTGCATTTGCATTTATATATATATACATCTTTACATGTATTATGTGAATGATTGTGAAGTATTACTGAATTATGTTGATATAGTAATATGCAATGTTTGTATATGTTGATGATATGAATGATTGAGATAGATAATTGGATTATTCTGAAATGATTATATGAAATGTTTGTAGTTTATAATGTATTGCTGATATATGATGTATATTGTGATTTAGTATTCAATATTGAATGATGTGATACATATACTGAATTGAGATATACATTTATGATATTTTTGTTCTGACTTGAGTGAGCACATCAATTATGGTTCACTCACTAAGTTCACAAACTCATCAAATTTACAAACGTTGATTTTTTAGGTACAAGGGAGACTTAGCTACTAAGGTATTCTAGTAGAAGTTTAGTACTGTCAATTTTGGAAACAAGAATGGATCAAAGGTCTAGTCAGCTGATATCTAAGGAGTCTAATAGATTGTGTTTAATTACTTTTCTCATTTCATGTAGAACATTTTGTAAAAGAGCAACAAACTCTCAAATGTGTTTAGTAATGTAAATATATGGATTATGAAGTGAAATGTTACAATGTAAGTTATGTTTGTGAATGAAATAGGAAAAGTTGTTCTTTTGAATACTTGTGATATGTTTGATGCCATAATAAGTTAATGTAATTGCTCTAACATGCCATTTTCATAGGGTATGCTCTTGAATGTCCTCTAGATGTTTGGAAATATACTTTATGTTTGTGGTGTGTTACACACGTGACCAACTAAAGAGGATGGATAAGAGTGATTCAGTATACCAGAATTAGGTGGTAACGTGCTACCCATCTTTTCCTTGCATGTAGTTGGCATTGATGGAGGTGCTGTCCATAGTTGGAGGCTTAAACATCATGCAAAAATTATTTCCTGAAGGTAATAACTTAGAGATCTATGCTTGAAGAGAACAATTTCAATTAATAACATCAATTCTAGTCTAAGGGATAAGTGAAGCTTTATAGAATGAAGGTGGAGCAACTTCTCCATCATCTTGTATAAGCTACATGTTGTTGGAAGCTGTCCAACAATTTGCAGGCTTAATTTCCAACAGTTGTTCATTGTTTAAACTCTCACCATCTTTGTTTAATTAAGCCATTAATTTCTTGTATCTTCTATGACAATTCTTGTCTCCCACATATAATAAGTTGTTTTGATTTTTGTCTCACCAAAATGACACAAATCCACAACATATATTGACGTTACTTGTAATGAATTTTATGTCCCTCACATCTACTCCTTCATAAACATGGTAGCATGAGGTTTTCATGCATTCTTGTTCCAAAATAATAAGAACTTCATGTACATAATAGCTGCCATATAAGGATCATTCACATGTACATGTCTTATTTCTTGTCTAAAATAATTAAGTGGCTTAAGAAAAATTTGCCCAATTTTGGTAGAAGTTTCATGTCCACTTATTAGCATGTTGTACCTGACCATATCAACATATAAGTTGGATCGATTTACTTTAAGTATCTTTAACTATGGCTGATTCTTTGACGCTTGGTTTACTTAGTTTATGTCCCTATGTTTCAGCCCAAAAGTGTTTCCAATTTACTCTACGATAATTTAAAACAAGGTCAATCTTGATCTATCATAAATCTACCCAATAATTTATTTTTAGTCCATTTCTATACCAGTCAACTCTAATATTTTTTTACTATCATTTGAATTTAATACTTGTCTCAAGTATTGTCAAATCATTCAGGGTTGGGTCCCCAATTCACCTTTTAGAAAAAAATAAAATTTACATTAACCCAAGAACACCATTCATATGAAATGAAATTTTATAGACACGTGAAAAGAAAAGTTTGGGGTTTTGCACTAATTCTCCAATTGGCTCACCGCAGTAGCTATATAACTCAATTGATTCTCCAGATTTTGAATGCTATCTCTTATTTATTTTTGGAATTTGATGGCATTATTTTGGAGCTGAATGGTATTTTGAGTCAACATTTCCATCATTTCTTCCAGTGAAGGCCTAAAACTTGAGGGTGGAGCTTGTTTCTGATATGGTTATTGGTAGGAGCCATGTTGTTGTCCTGTTGCCCATAAGTGTTGAATGGAGGATTCTTCCATCCTAAGTTCTGTGTATAGGGGTAACTAGGGTTCCTTTGTGGTTGACTCGAAAAACTTCCAAAGCATTCACTTGTTCTGTAGAAGTCTCCTACAAGGTTAGACTTATATTAGCGGGATGTCTTACCATTATGGAAATTCCGCATATCTTGACTTGTTGAGCTCCATTTGCAACCATTTTTCTCACTATAGATAATAACCTAGCTATCTGTTGTTCCAATGTAGCAGTACTAGCTTCACTGACTTTTAATGGTTGGGTGTCCTCTTGAATGTTGAATTGGTGAGAGTTATCATCCGTGTTGGAAATCAGATTTCTGGCTTCAATGAGTGTCTTGTCAACTGGTGCACCTCTGCTGGCTGCATCTATCATACTTTTTTCTTATGTAAGAAGCCCCTCATAGAAGTATTGGATCAAAAGTTGTTCGTTGATTTGATGATATGGGAAGCTAGCACACAACCTCTTGAAATGCTCCCAGTACTTATATAATGTCTCCCCATGATGTTGTTGGATTGCACATATCTCCTTCCAAATATTTATAGCTCGAGAAGTTAGGAATTACTTATCTAGAAAAATTCTTTGCATCTCATTCCACATAGTGATCGATCTAGAGGGAAAGTAGTAAAGTCAATCTTTGGTAGTGTCCCCCAACGAGAATGGGAATGCTCTCAATTTAAACTGCTCTTCTTGTACCATAGTTTGTTTCATGCTAGAATAGACCACATGGAACTCCTTGAGATGCTTGTGAGGATCTTCACCTTCCATACCATGAAAAGTAGGAAAAAATGAATTATACCAAATTTAAGCTCAAAAGCAACATCAATAGTAGGAAAATCAATGCATAAAGGTTGATGATTAAAATCAGGAGCAAGTAACTACTTAACAGTGCAATCATTATTTTGACCTACCATGTTAGAATCAATTTTAGAAATAGAATCACTAAACGAATTAGAAAAAAAATCTAAAACTATTTGAAATCCTGGTGATGAATCAAGCTTCCTATTAGATGATGATGGATCCTCGGAACTTTGTGCAACTTGTCTTCTCATTTTGTGTAATTTTCTTTCAAGTTTTGGATTAAATTTTAATTCACTAGTGTAAGAAGATTGTGTCATACACCGTAACTAAATAAACAAGAAAAGAAATTAATAAAAATAAAACGAAAATAAGAAAATAAAACAAAACAAATAAATTCAGAAAACAAAGGATGTAATTCCCGGCAATTGTGCCAAAATTGGTCACTCGTCGTAACACTATTTAAAATAAACTAGACCTACTACTATAGCAATGGTGAGTTTAGATCTTTCCTATAGAGAGTGTGTGTAAAGTTGTTGAAATGAAATAAATCGGTGTTTAGGTTTTAGGGGGTTGGTTTATCAAACAAAAACATAACAAATAAGCTAAAATAGTAAGAAAAGTTAAAGAAAACATGCAAAAATGATAAAAGTGGGGAATTTGGTATGGATCCGGTTCTTTAGTTTAATCTTGGCCTACACCCTAATTAAAGATATTTCATCGATTTGTTATTCTCAAACATTTCCTAGTAATTATTAATTGTGGGTTAATAATTAACCAGATTCCGAATAAGCTAGGATATGATCTCTAGATTTAACTGAGTAGTAGCATTGTGAATTAGGAAAACCGATTAATTAAGGCAATAATCACATACGATGCATTATTTAACTTAGGTTATATTATCCCTAATGATTACGAACCATTAGTCGCTACAAATGAATTTTAACATAACAATTACAAATTATATTGAATATTCTAGCAATGGGTTTATAATAAAACGATCCAATGAATGGATTAAAATTATCTTTTCACATTACCCAAACAATGATCATTGGATAACATAAATAATTTCTAAAGAGATAAATAAACAACAAAATAATGTAAGTAATGCTTAATTGGGTCATCGACATCAATGTCACCTCTGAACTGGATCAGGAAGTTACCCCTCTATAGGTCTCTCATAGTTGAGAGCTTTGCACCTTCTCTTCATTAAAACTAAGAGCTCCCAAGAAGAAATTGCTTTAGCCCCTAAAATGTCCCCGAAAATTGCCTCCCCCTTTTTTTCTTAAAACTAAAACATAAAACTGTCGTTGCTCTTCTTTACTATGTTTGTGTTTTATTATTAATTGGTCTACAACTGTGTTTTCTTTGCGTAACATCTGCGTTTTGGGTAGCTAGTGTTTTCTTCATCTGCTGCTGTCATTTTGACATTTTCCAGCTACTATGGTTCCACTTCTTCTCTATTTCCCATAAAATTCACATTGCATATGCGTGAGTTGTTGGCATCACTGTGAGAAGCTAGCTGGACGGGTGAGTGGGATGTGATAAGGCGGTTTGCTTGGTGAGAACGTGAGAAGGCAATTACTGGATGTCGCCGTAGCATGTATGGGAATTACATAGTGGGCGTGAGATGTTTGCATGGGAGCTGGCTGTCACAACCCTCTCCGTTGGTTCTCCTCATTATTGTCATCACACAACACTTCTCTTATAATAGAAACTAGATTCAAATGTAAGGGACAGATGGCTTTTCAAAACTAAAAATGATGCAACTACTTTCCTCCTTTAGTTCAGTTATCCTTCACCTTATTTGACAACCAACCTCTAACTCAGTTCAAACTATATGACAGCTAGGTTTAAAATATATATGGGAGAGGTGTCATTCCAAAATTGTAGATGAAAAATGTGTTGATGAGGTTGCTATCTAATGTCCCCTTCGATTGCTGTCCAATATCCCAACCCTCTTCTAATTGATGTTTTCAGCATGTATCTTCATATTTCTTGATAATTTCTTGTCTTTTCTTTGTTTTAATCTTCCTCATTCTTATTCCATAAAGACAAGTGGATATGAATCTTTTGAAAATGACCTAGTTATAGTGCTTTCGACTCATTTTAGTTATTGTGCTTTTGAATTGTGCCTAAAACCACATATGAGTTAAAGTGAATATCATTGGTAATTTCAAATCCTTAATTGTTAAGTGTTATGAAATAATTATACAATCAATTAAACACATATCACTAGGTAGCCCTCCCAGAAACCCATGGTGACCTTCTAGTTGATGTCTGATCTAACTGGAAAGTTCCCATGATGCTAAAACTATTGCCCCTTTCTATTAAAAAGCTTTAACTCAACATTCATAAATATAAATAGTAGAGTTATTTTAAAACCATTTTATGAAAAATTCGGCAGCATAACGACTGTATTTTGACATTCTTAAAATTTTCAAAATCCCTGTAAAAGTTTAAAACACTTCTATAATCACATCTCCCTACTATAATTTTTGGACTTCAAGTCCATTCATAAGAAATTTCAACAATCATTTTAATAATCTTTAAAAAAAGTTTAATATATTCATGCATTTAACTTTAAAACATTCATATGAATGCATTCTTCACATAAAACACATTCCAAAACATATTCATGAACATGCAAATGTTCCCGAAAACATTCACAAGGCAAAAATGCCTTCATAGTAGCATTTGACAAAGTTGACTAGTCGTGAGGTGGAGTCCTTCCTACTGAAGCCCTAAACCTGCACCTAGAAGGTTTTATTATGAAAACAGAAAGTAGGGTGTGAGCTAAATGAACTCAATGAGTGTTAATGTTTCTATACAAATCATATTTAACAATTTAAACCTCGCAAAAAACAAATTCATTTCATTTCTTATTAGGTAATACCAATATAAAACATAAATGTTTTCTGAAATTAAATCTCTTAAGTTACTTTTAAAGTAACTAGTGGCGACATTATTATTGTCATTAACTTTCTTACACTACATAGCCCACCACCAACTTCTTTGCCATATGGTACCCTTAGGCATATCACAGAGCTTGTTCTGCATCACTTACCCATGACTAGTTAACCATTAGTTATAGGGCTGGTTCTACATCGCTTACTTGTACTAAGTTAACCATTATATGCTAATAGTTACGAGTTGGTTCTACATCACTTTTCTATAACGGGTTAACCATTAGTTACAGAGCTAGTTCTACATCACGTGCTTATACTAGGATAACTATTATATACCAGTGGTTACGAAGCCAGTTCTACATCGCTTTCCTATAACTAGTTAATTGCTAGTTACAGACTTGGTTCTACATCGCTTACCTGTACTAGGTTAACTATTATACACCAGTATAATAATATATAAAAAACCTAACATTATACCATAGGCTAAAAAAAATCATATTTCCTCTTTTTCAATCAATAATATAATTTCTAGGTAACTTCAAATCGTATGAAATACAACTTTCAAATTTCAATTCATATATTGCTAAAACATATATTTATTCCAGTAATACATCATTCATATTAAAAATCATAATCACATAATATATGAGGTCACAAGTCATCAATTCTTTTACGAAGAGTTTATTCAAAGAATACTCATAACTTACCAGTCTCCATAAATAGAAACTATTTGCGTAAAATCAATTCAAAGAACACTCATAACTTGCTAGTCTCCATAAATTAAAACTATTTGCATAAAATCAATTTAAAGAATACTCACTGTTTTTATCACTAAGAACACTCACACATTCGGTGCCTCTTCTTTACCTACATAAAATGCATTTTGCTTAGGCACTTATTTCCAAATTTGGAAATAAGACATTAAAATTATAATTTGGTTTATCCAAATTCGAGATTAGTATTTAATCATATAACACGTAGGCAAATTGTATTTCTACTTATTTCAGTAAGCTAACCTATTGGTCTTTATTTCTAAATATAACTTCAAAAGTAACTTACATACCATATTTTACGCATTCTAACTTATTAATTTCTTCAGAAAACAATCTCACCTAATTTAATTCACATATCACAATCATGCATGATGAGTCAAGGTTATGACCCATGTCCAGAATCCATACCTCTACTTGTTCCTTAATTTTCACATATAAAATGTTCAAATTAGGTTTTGAAGTCTTCTACACATTTGTTTCCCTATGTCTTTAGTTTCCAAAAGATAAAAAATCATGCCATTTTAACTTCTAAATCAAGAAAACTGTATCAAATATTTCAAGTTGCTTTACCATAGGGACAGTATCAGGTTACCAAATCAATCTAAAGTTTCAATATCATTCAACTAGAATTAGTTCTCTTTCTTTTCTAAAGATTTTTGTTAATATGTATTAGGTTTCAAATCCAATTAGAATTACCCAATTTGAACATCTATAGGCTAAGTTATGGTCAAAACAATAGGACTAATTCAAGTGAACCAAGAACCAAAGACAAAATTTCACTAAACACGTAACACTGGACTCTCTGAGCCCTTTTGTATTGGTTTGTACTTGGAGATATTATTATATATTGATATATACATGGTTGTATATGAGTTTTAAAATGTAATTGAATCCTTTCAATATATATGCCAGTGATATATAATGTTATATGCCCTTACATAAACTTGGAGTTCATTAGTATGTAAAATCTTGGAGATTTCTGACACATAAGCTTTTAAGTGTGTAAAACCGAGTCCATTGGATGGATATGGCCATGGTGGCTGAGTTAAATGTTTTCTAATACCTTAGAGGTAATTAGACATGATTTATAGACTTATTGGACACTTAGAAAGCTTAATCAGAAAAGTTAATGTACATAAGGGATTTAAAAGTAAGTTTTTAGAGGACTAATATGTAATTTTATAAATTTAAGAGGCTTAATTATAATTTTCAAAAGTCTGAGTACCAAAATGAAAATAAAAGTTTTTGTCATTCTTAAATTTTGGGCTTAATTGCAAATTTAGGAAAAGTTTGAGGGGTATAATGGTAATTTCACGTAAGTCAAGAGCAAAGGTAAATTCACCATGTTTGGTCAAAGAAGAGTCAGTATTCTAGACCCTTCTTCCTTGTGTGTAGCTGTGCACCCCACCATTTAGCATTAAAACACTTTGTTTTAATTAAAAGAAAGGAGAAGAAAGAAGAAGGGAGGAGAAGAAGAACACTTTCAGCCATCACCCAATTTTCACCTTTTTTTTCTCCAACCCAAACCAAGGTTTTCTAAGTTAATTCGAGATTAAGGAACTCAAATCTATCATTATATTTGAGAAATTCTCAAAGGATTTTAAGATATCACTAGAAGGAAAGTTTAGGTAAATTTTGTCTCATCTCTCTCCACATTATGATTTTGAGTTTGGATTGTTCTCCACGATTGAATATGCATGAAACATGGTTTAGATGAATGAAATGAGTCATAGAGAAGTCCCCTTAAGCCAAAACTAAGATACCCTCTCTTTGGTGAAAGTTTGTAAAATTTTAAATATCTTTTGAGATTGATGTTTTAAATGAAGGGAATTGGACTTAATGGAGTGATGAAATGTGTTGTTGTTTGGAAGTGCTTGTTATATAACAAGATAGGGGCATGAATTACTATAATAAAGTCTTGAAAATATGACTTGAAAGTTATGAACATTAGGTGTTTGATAAAATGCCTAAGTGAACTTGGCTTAGGATTTAAGGATTGTAATAGTGTGCATTAGAAAGAGGTTTTCATGTCTACTTAAAGTAAACTTTAATTTTTGTGTAGATTGATGAGTAGTGACCTAATGTGCTTGGATAAAAATGTGTTTAATTATGCTTTGAATGTGTAAGTATTGGATCAAAGGCATTAAATGCCTTGAAAAATGCAAAAGAAAGCGTATGTGAATAATAAGGGAAGTAATCATGTAAGAAGTTTAATGGTCGAACCCTATAGTTTAAAAATAGTGATATTATGTTTTATACACTTATTTAATGGTGTATAAATATGAGATACATGTTTGAGTAGTAAATACATTATATATTGTATGTATAAAGGCTCGGGAGCTGTGAATTGAGAAGCTCGTACCGAGGATTGTTGAAGTCAAGGGAGTGTAAACCTTCTTTTGAGGTGAGTTGGGGAAAACATATCTCTTAAATGGGACTAGGACAACCTAAGACATGCATAATGACTTGTATTTGAATTTTGAACCTAGGTAATGTATAGTAGAATTGAATCTCAAATAGGTGCTAGTATACATATATATTTAATAAATGACATTGTTTTGAACAACTCTTTGCACTTGGAGTGAAACTGATGTTTTTTATTACCTATTTTGAGGAATGATATTATTTACAACAAACCTGCACTTAAAGTGAAAAGGATAATGTCTTATTTTCTAAAACATCAATTTTGAACAACTTTGCACTTGGAATGCAAAAGATGACTTTTAGTATATGAAATAATGTTTTGGAACTTACATATGCATAACCGAGTCATTTTGTTATATGTATGTGTTCTCTTTTGGGTTGAGCTATGGCAAGGTTCCATTTTATCTATTGGACCGATAAATAAAGGCATGGTACTTTGCTTGATTTTAGTACTAAATATTTGTATATGATTTTTTGTAATTGGTGAGGTAATGATTGGCCATTCGTGTGCTAGGCACAACAGATTAAGCGACCCCCGTACCCTTAACATTGGTATGTAAAAGTCAAGTTTTCATATAGACACCTTTCTATGGGACTTGCAGGTGATTGCATACCTAAAGATCTGGTCACCGATGAGGTCATCACCTAGGGTTATGAGGCTCTTATTGACCGTAGCCTGGACTCACCACAGATGAAAGTCGAGCCAACACTAGGAATCGACGGGACTGCACACTAGTTTGCCGACTAGTGGTGACACAGATAACTATTTTGACATATTCTAAGATTTGGCTTCCTGATGAGATTTAATTTTAGATGTGATGCTTTTCTACTCTTATGTGCTGGAACTAGAACCTATGTTTATTGGATGAGTGTTTAATAGGCTAGGCTATGTTGTTCCTAACCAGTATGGGTTGAGTTATAGACTAGGCCTATGTGTTTCTATGCCATGTATGTTCACTTCATAGGTGGTTATATGTATGTTAGATGCGGAAAATCGTCCTTAGGTTATTTAGACCGTCTTGATATGTACCGAGTTCTATTTGCGATATATGTTTTTTTTGTTCACTAAGTGCATAGTGTACTCACCCCCTCCGCTTCCTAACCATACAGGTTTATTTGGTGGGGTTGAAGCTCTAAGTAGTTCGTGCGATCTTTTGACATTTTCGGGACATTATTGCACATGAGTAGCCTCTGTTTTGTACTTTTATTATATAGTGGCTCATGATTATGTTGATATGTTTTATAATTTTGTAAATTTAACTCTTGACTATCTAATGGTTTATAAATGACCTTATGTATGAACCTTTTGTATCGTCGTTGAGATTGCACTTGAGTGGACTTAAAAGTCCAAAAGTTGCAGTTGAGTTTTAATGTGAATATAGAAGTGCGTTTAAAACTAATTTACAGGTGTTTTAATTAAGGCTTGGGATTTTCGAAATACAGCCATTGTGTTGTCCAAATGTTTTTAAAGATATTCAGTTAGCTTGTATAGTCGAGTTAAGGGTACCATGAGTATCCTTAGCCCGGGTATGCGATGGTTGCCATGTGCCCGATGTGGTTCTGGGTCGTGACAAAACATAACTCTTTCTCTTGTCATATTCAGCCCTTAAATGCTTCCAAACTTATTATCTACTCTATGGCAAGTAAAAATCATCATTTATATTATGTGAATCTATCCCACTCAAAAGCCCCAAAACTAGAAATTTAGGTTAGGAAAACTTACCAATTTGTCTTCCAATCTCTTGGGTATTTGATGAGTACCTGCGCTTGATCAAGATCTCCAACTTATGCTCCAAAACCATGAAAAACGTTAGTTACACTCTTCTTCTCCCTTATTGACTGAATGTCTTCTCTCCTCTCTTCTTTTCTACCTTTTGTTTGGTCTCTCACATTTATGTTGAAAAACTAAAGCAAATTGTCTTACTTTGGCCCTTTTATACCCTTTAATGTATTACATATGTCACTCTCTAATTGTAAAAAGACCATTAATCCACTCACCTCTTGTAAAAAGACCAAATTACCCTTAATGACATTTAAAAAGGCCAAATTGCCCTTTATTGAATTTAATTCATCAACTAACCGAATTAAAATTTGAAAATATTCTGCGATCGTCTTGCCATCAAATTGACCTTCAAATACTCTAATTAGAGTCAATATTAATTGATTGTATGCTTTTAAAACAATTTGAATTAGTTTCAAATCATTAATACCCATTATTTTCTAAAAAAGGAATTTTAAGTCAAAACTTTTGGAACTCCTGAAATTCGTGTAATCGGACTTATTTTCGATTTGTTTCAATATACTAATACTTTTTTCGGATAATTTTCAATATTTTGGGATTGGGTCCTCCAAAAGTCATTATCACTCATATTTTCTATTCTTCTAAAACCACTATTCTCTAAACATAAAAATTTATATTCAATGAAAGGAAAGCTTTGGGGTTTTACAACCTTGACCAATCATTTCTGATAGTTGTGCATTATTCTATATTTTTCTAACTAACTGGCATGTGTTTCTTGCATAATTGTTGATTATTATTGTTGTTTAAGATTCATTTTGTATGATTTCATTTAGTTTGATTTTCATTATTTTTCTTTTATGTTTTATGTTAATTTAGGGTAAGAATTGATTAATTTTTTGTAGGAAGGAAGATTGAGCAACTTGGAGATTAAGTTAAAGATCAAAGAGGAGAAGAGAAGAGGAACTCTCTGTTGCAAATTCTCACGATCGTGGGAATCATAATCGAGACATCATTCAGGGTTTCATTAAACTTAAGGCTTTTGGATTACTAAAAGAGAATTAAGCATCCTTAGAGAAGGCAAACGAAACCCCTTTGTAAAAAAGAGCCTCCTTGAGTGAAGAATACAAGATTTGAATCTTGAGGAAGGATTGGAGTTAAGGATTATCATCAAGATTAGGAAAATAGCACATCAACACTAAAATTTCCAGATTTTGCCAAAGAAGAGAAGGAGTTCCTTTATTTAGTTTTCTGTTGTTTTGTTGTCTTATAATCTTTGTAAGTTGGAATATTTGAGTGTTGATGATGTTATGGAGACCATGATTGGCTGATTTGTTTTTTAGGGATTGGTTTTGAACTATTTTTGTTAAACTCCTATTTTAATGAATTGAATGAAACTGTCTTTGATGATTGTTGATTTTATTTCTATCTTGCAATAAATCGAGAGAGTGAGTAAGGTTATTTGTGTTGGATTGTACAACGAGAGTTCACAACTTATAGACTTGCAATCATCACGTTAATTGATTAGTTAGAAGAGAGATCTCAACTAATTCAATTGATCACCTATAGGATAGTTTAACAACTAGTGAAATTGGTGGAGTTATTGGGTAGGTTAAGAGATCGTTCGATTGATTCCATTTAATTTGATTAGGGACAATTAAGTACACCCTAAGATAGGGTAGTTAATACATTCAGAAATCTTAGGTGAGACATAATTCGTTTAATAAAATATGAGGGAGACAAAATAGGGAGAAAGTGATCTCTAGTTTTTAGATTATTGAATTCTAATTTTCTGCAGTTTCGTATTGTCTATTGTTCATTATTAGTCTTTCAGTTTTAATTTAATTTTCTAAATTCTTTCCATCATATAATTTTGTTTTTTAAACAAAGTTTGATCTAAATTAAGTGGTGTTTGGCATCAATCCCTGTGGGATCGATATCTGCTTTTTAACTACAAACCACGACCCGTGCATTTGTAGTTTTTGAGCGTAAAACGACTAGATTATTTTTTCATTCAACAAGTTTTTGACGTCATTGCCAGGGAATGATTGTTTAGCATCTTATTTAATTTAGATTACTTTGATTTAAGAATTTTTTATTCTTTTCCTTGTGTATTTGCAGGTGCATGAACACAAGGAGTACGCAAAGATCACCAAAAGTTAGTGACGACGAATTTCTCAATATTAAGAGACACGAAAAGAATTAAAAAGGGAAAAGCATCTAAATTTTTTACAACAAGATACGGCCGAAGAAGGAGAACAAAGAGGACACTGATTTATTTCATAAGGCTAGGATTTAGTCCTCAAAGAATGGCAAGAACGGTGGTTCAAGTGAACAATTTTGAGATAAAGTTGGCACTCCTCAACATTTTATGAAATAGTGTGCAATTTTACGGGTTATCCAAACAGGATCTGAATGCTCACATCGCCAATTTTTTGGAGATCTGCGATACTTTCCGATTCAACGGAATGTCCAATGATGCGGCGAAGTTGAGATTGTTTTCATTCACGTTGAAAGATAAGGCTAAAGTATGGTACAACTCGCTAAATTTAGGGTAGATAACTACTTGGGAGCAGCTTGCCCAAGCATTCCTCTTGAAGTACTTTCCGTTGACGAAGACTACGAGGATTATCAAGAAAATCACAAATTTCTAGCAGAACGATGGAGAATCTCTCTATGAAGCTTGGGAGAGATTTAAAAAATTGTAGAGAAGCTGTCCCCATCACAACCTTCTGAGGGAGTTCCTTTTACAGACATTTTATAATAGCGTGAATTCGAGCACAAGAGGAACCATCGACTCAGCAGTTGGAGGTTTATTGATGAGGAAGACTGTGGCAGCAGCTCATGATCTTTTGGACGAGTTAGTAAGCAACAGTTACATATGGTCTAGTAAGAGGAGTAGACAGGGGTAGAAAGATCAAAAAGTTATGATACCCATTGACTCTATTACTACTTTGCAAACTCAAATTACGGCCACTATGAAGCAGTTGAATAACATGCAAGGATACCTCTACAATAAAGGCGATGCAAGTGCAATGTGAGTTATGTGAGCAGAACAACTACAGCTCAGTGGAGTGTTTTCTATTGGGAACCAGTGGTACCAAATAGGTAAGTTACCTAGGTCAGTCGCAAAAAGGTAGCAACCCATACTCTAATACTTATAATATGGGATGGAAAAACCATCCAAATTTCTCTTAAAGTAATAGCAACATAGGTGGCCAAGCGAGACTATAAGGACCTCGGGATTTCAGTAAGATCGAATTGGAGCGATGGAAAGTAAAAAAGACAAAATGATAGAAGTGTTGGGGTCCAAACTGGCAACTCAAGAGGAGAATCAGGAGAGGATGTTTGCAAGCTAGGAGGAAAGTCAGAAGAGGATGGAAGCAAAGTTTGACCAGATTGTGAAGAATCATGCCTCATCGATCTATAACTTGGAAGATAAGGTAAGTCAACTTACTAATGCTTTATTTTCTAGAAGTATAGGTAGCTTACCGAGCAATACAGAGGTCATTCCAAGGGAGCAGCTTAAAGCTATTAAACTTCAAAGTGGCAAGCAGATGGAAGAACCAAGTGTGCAAAAGGATAACTAAGAAAAAGAGAAAAGTATGGAGATAGAAGAAGAAAAGGAAGAAGGAAGGCCATATGAACCACCACCACCATATAAGCCCAAACTCCTATATCCACAAACAATAAAACAACATCAGGTGCATACTTAATTTTCCAAGTTTTTGGAGAAACTGAAGAAGCTATAAATTAATTTGTCATTGGTGGAAGATTTGGAGTGCATTCCCAAGTATGTGAAATTTTTGAAAGATATACTCACACACAAATGCACTTTGAAGACAATCAAATGGTAACATTGACGGAAAATTACAGTTCTATCATCTCAAGCCAAATGCCTTCAAAATTACAAGATCTAGGGAGTTTCACTTTTCCATATGTTGTTGGTGATTTTGAAATTTCTAAATGTTTACGTGATTTAGGTGCAAGTATTAATTTGATTCCTTTGTCTATTTTCAGGAATCTGGGACTAGGAGAGGTCAAGCCAACATCTATGCTGATTCAATTTGTGAATCAATCCATAAAAAGGCCATTTAGAGTTGTGGAAGATGTATTGGCAAAAGTGGGAAAATTTATAATTCCCGTTGATTTTGTTGTGTTAGATTTTGAAGCTAATAAGAATTGTCCATTGATTTTGTGTAGGCCCTTTATGAATACTGATAGGGCATTAGTTCAAGTGCATGAAGGGAAACTTATGTTGAGAACTGGTGATGAACAGGTTAAGTTTTATATGACAAAATCTTTGAAGAAACCAATGGAGGGTAATATGTGTATGAAAATTGATGTTGTCGATAAGTGTGTGAACGAGATTAAAGAAAAATTCGATGAAGTGAATGAAATACACAAAGATGAAAGTGTGAAGGAAGAGGATTTATGTGAGGCAGTTGAGCTAGAGAAATTAGAGAGAACTGATACACCTACACCACCTTCTATTGTTAAACCTCCCACTTTAGAGCTTAAACCCTTACCTTCCTATTTAAGATATACCTTTTTAGGGAAGAATTATACTTTACCCATCATTATCTCCAATGAATTAGACTATGAGTAAGAAGAGGAAATAGTGGAGACCATTAGGATAATGATGAGAGTTGTAGGGTGGCAAATTTTTGATATTAGGGGGATTAGCCCCAATGTGGTGATGCATAGGATTAACCTAGAGGAAGGATGTAGAACTGTGAGAGAAAGACAAAAAAGGTTAAATCCAAATATACAAGAGGTTGTGAAAAAGGAGGTGGTGAAACTTTTGGGTGTAGGTATTATTTACCCCATTTTAGATAGTGAGTGGGCGAGCCCAGTACAGTGTGTGCCAAAGAAAGGTGGCATAATGATGATAGAAAATGAAAAAGGGGAAAAGATTTCCACCAAGACCGTTACGGGTTGAGGAGTATGTATTGTCTATAGGAAGCAAAATTTGACCACCAAAAAGGATCATTTCCCTTTACCTTTTGTGGACCAAATAATTGAGAGAGTTGCTGGTCGTTTTTTTTATTGCTTTCTTGATGGATACTCAGTGTACAATCAAATATTTATATACCCAGAAGATCAAGAGAAGACCACTTTCACATGTCCGTATGGAACTTTTGCGTATCGGAGGATGCCTTTTGGTTTATGTAATGCACCTGCAACATTTAAAAGGGGCATGATGGCCATATTTATAAATATGAATGAAAACATTATGGAGGTATTTATGGATGATTTTTCTATCTTTGGAGATTCTTTGATCATTGTTTTCTTAGTTTACACAAAGTGCTTCAAAGATGTGAGGAGTCTTATTTAGTTTTAAATTGGGAGAAATGTCATTTCAGGGTCCAAGAGGGAATTGTATTAGGCCATAAGATTTTATATAAAGGGATTGAAGTGGATCGTGCAAAGTTAAAAGAAATTGAAAAGTTACCACCTCCCACCAACATCAAGGGTATCTGAGCTTTTCTTAGTCATGCAGGGTTCTACAGATGGTTCATTAAAGATTTTTCCCTTATTGCTAGACCCTTGACTCACCTATTGATTAAAGATGTGCCTTTTACATTTGATAATGATTGTTTAGATTCTTTTAATATATTTAAGTTATCTCTTTGTGAAGAAGAATGCCAAGGTATGACTCATCTGGTGGTTACTCCTGGTCCTAGAGTTTAACAATGAAACTAAAGACAAGAAGGGAGCATAAAATGTCATAGCGGACCATTTATCAAGACTTCAAGGAGGACATCATAAAGAGGAAGAGGAAGTTGAGGAAAGCTTTCCTGACGAGACCATGATGATGGTAGATAACCCTTTCCTTACTTGGTTTGCAGATAGTGTAAACTACCTTTCAAGTGGTATCGTTCCGTCTAATTTGTCATATCAACAAAGGAAGCATTTTCTATTTCAATGCTCTCGTTATATTTGGGATGAACCTATACTTTATGAGATTTCTGCTGACAGTTTAATTCGCAGTTATGTCCCTAAAGATGAAATGCCTAAAATCTTAACATAATATCATAGCTCACTAGATGTAAGGCATTATGGAGCTAACAAGACTGCTGCATGAATCTTGGAGTGTGGATTTTATTAGCCAACCCTATTTAAGGTTGATTGAGATTTTGCGCTCAAGTGTATAGATGTCAAAGAGTGGGCAACATATCAAAGAGAGATGAAATGCCACTTTCAAACATAATGGAGGTAGAGATATTTGATATGTGGGGCCTAGACTTCATGGGACCATTCCCATCCTCTGAAGGTAACACTTATATATTAGTTAGAGTTGATTATGTTTCTAGATGGGTTAAAGCAGTCGCCACTCCAACCAGTGATGGCAAGGTGGTTCAGAAGTTTATTAAGAAGATTTTTACTAGGTTTGGGGTGCCTAAAGTGATCATAAGTGATGGGGAGAGTCATTTTTTTAGCTGTTTGAGAACCTTTTAAGAAATGTAATGTTCATCATAAAGTGGCTACCCCATACCACCCCCAAACTAGTGGCCAAGTGGAGGTGGTAAATATAGAGCTGAAAAAGATTTTGGAGAAAGCAGTGAGTACTTCAAGGAAAGATTGGGTATTGAAGCTGGAAGACGCACTGTGGGATTATAGAGTATCTTTAAAAACTCCCATAGGCACAACACCATATCGACTTATGTATGGCAAGGTATGTCATTTACCATTATAGTTGGAGCATAGAGCTTATTAGGCAATCAATAAATTGAAAATAGATTGGAAGCTGGCGGGAGAAAAGTGACTATTACACCTTGACGAGTTGGATGAGTTAAGATATGATGCATATGAAAATGCTAAGATATATAAAGAGAGGGCTAAGAAGTGGCATGATGGCCACATCAAGAAGAAGGAATTCAAGAGTGGAGATTTGGTACTTTTGTTTAATTCAAGATTTCGACTATTTCCCGAAAAACTCAAGTCAAGATGGAATGGGCCCTTCAAAATTCCTCAAGTGCTTCCCCATGGAGCTTTGGAGTTCGAAAATGACAAGGGAGAAACATTCAAGGTCAATGGGCATTGTTGCAAGCCATATTATGGAGGGACATATCCACAAGAAAGGGAAGTTATCTCTTTCTTATCATCCACTCTTTCATGAATGTATGAGGAATGGTCATGCTAATGACCTTAACTTAGCATGTTTAGTTCCTTTTAATTATTTTTGGATATTTATTTATGTGGATCCTTAGTTAAGATCATATTTTATTTGAGTTTGATTGATGTTAATTTGGTTTTTTGTTTGAATTTAAACTTGTTTTCTTTTTCAATTTCTTGTTGATAATGTTATTTCGATATTTTGTCGGTTGTGGGATCATAAAGAATACATGCTAAGCTTGGAAGAAGGTTTAGAAGTGGAAGAATCACCCCATCCTGTAATTGTGGGAATTGGAGTGATTCCCATGATCGTGGGAAATCTCTCCATAAACTTTCTGGAGAGAAAACTCACAACAGTGGGAAATCTCTCTAGAATCTTTTTGGAGAGTAATCCCACGATCGTGAGAATCCCATCTAGAGTGAAATTTAGGTTTTCCTCCTTTCTTTTCTTTCACTCATTCTTCAAAATTTTCACAACGTCTCTCTCTAACCCACCAAAACTCTCCTCCTACTCTCTAAAATCCTTCATTTTCCTTTAGATTCTTGGTATTTTCTTCATCTCTTTTCATTAATCTTACAATCCTTTACTCTTTTCATGCGTTAATCATTTAAACACACAAGGATCTGGGTAAGATTTTTCTCTCTCTCTATAAAATACGAATTCACCTCTCTTTCTCTCATTTTTGTAGGTTTTCTTCTTACAATGACACGAAAGAAGATGATGTCTCAGAAGATGACTGATGAACTACGCCTTCAAGTTTCCTATGAAGGTAAGCCCGATTCAGTCGCAGTTTATCGTGCTCCATTCCTAATTTATTCAGAAGAATAATGTAGGCATTTTTTAGACCTTAGGGATAGAGAATTAATCACTCCTAGGTATTTTGATTTTGAATAATTAGAAAACATAGGAATGAGGCAAAAAATTGGGCAACTACCTGCAAATATAGGTTGGAATAGGTTTGTTCGATGTGACGTGCCTATTTACCCTACTATGACTATATATTTTTTCATTACAGTTTGGTATAACCCTAAAATGGATGTTTTCTATTTTAGTTTAGCTGACAATGTTCTTAAACTTTATTATAATGTCATGCATGAAATTTTCAATTTGTCAAATACAAAAATTCTAGATGGTCATGCTAATTTTGATGACGATAATTATTGGAAAACTCTAATGGGAGAAGAACATTTTGACTCAAGCAATGCACCAAATTCGTTAATCCGTAGTGTTGAGCATATACTTTTACACAAATTTATATGTTTAACTAAGTTTAATAAAACTGAAAGTAGTAAATACTCGACCAAAGAACTTTCCTTTTTATGGTGCATGGATCGAAAAATTAAAATCAATACACCTTATAGGATTTTTCGATCAATGGTGAGTGTTATGAATAAGAAGAGCTCATATTTTGGGATGTCTCATATTGCTTTTAGTTTGGGTTTGTTTTATAATTTTAATGTGGAAAATGTGTGTACAACTCAATTCGATATGTTTGACATATCTTATTTGAGGCACTCTGAGATGGAACTTTGAAATTCTTAGGTGCATACTGCATTGAAGAACAAAAGGGGCACAGACACAATTGCTTCCTGACCCTCCACATCCTGAGCAGTCTCAGAGCTAGAAGAAGAAGCAGTGGAGGAGGAACCAAGTGCACCAGCAGATATCGACTGATTCCAACAAATCCTCGACCAGATAGCCTCTAACTAACAACAAATGATGTCCCAAATCAAAGAGCTCGGCACCAAATATGGCAAGTCCACAAGGAGCAGCGTAGTTTGAAGAAGAGATTCCTCAAATTCTATCGGAGGAATAATTTTGAAGCTCCTTCGCTAACACTGTGGCCACCATTATCTCCATAAGCTTTTCTTACCATTTACTTTTACCCTTTACTTTTAAATTTTGTTATTTCTTTTGTTTGGTTTCATTTCATTTCATGTTTGTTTGGTTTCACGTCATTTTCTTTTGTTTGGTTTGCTGTTATTTTTGTTTCATTTCATGGCATTTTTGTTTGGTTTCATTTTATTTTTTTTAGTTTGCTGTCATTTTTTGTTTGGTTTGATGTCATTTTCCCTTATTTGGAAATTGATTTGTCACTTTGAGGAAAATATGATCTTTAAGTGTGGGGAGATGACATTGACTTTCTCAATTGCATTGTTTTCAATTTGTTAAATAGGATGCATGTTTAGGCCTATCATATGCTTTGTGTTAGCAATGGAACCGTACTTGAATCATTCTGATGGATATTGCAATGAGATTTTGTCATGTTAGTTGGAATTAGATTGAATGCATGCTTGAACTTGGATTAGGCTACTTAAGTAGAAAGTGAACCATATAGAGTGATGAAAAGTAGTTGGTTACATAAGCTTATTCGTAAATTGACATTTGAGCAATGAGGTGGTGTAGAGATGCATATGGAGTTTTCATTTGAGCCAATGTAAGGATTGAGCCCTTATGACTCCATCCATAGTCATTCTATTTCTTTGTTGAGTGATACTTCGTTAGGTTATTACCTTCATAACTTGCTTTGAATCAGTTTGATTCTACTGGATGTATGCTTAATAGAGATGATTAAGGTCCTTTTTATATTAACCCTTGGCTTAAATGACCTACCCTTTATATATCCCTTGCTACCCCTGTCGAGACTTAAGTTTTTGTTTCTTGAAAACACCCAAAATTTTTAAAACCTTAAACCCCATTAACCTACCCATCCATAAGCTTAGTAGAGTATTAAGTAATACATCAGTTAGGATCGTTGTGAAAATTCTACCGAGATGAGTTGAGTATATTTCTGCCTGTGGATTACATTATATGTAGCTGCTATTATATTCATAGTTTCTTCCATGTATTGAGAAAAAGAAAGAAAAAATGTTGAAAAGAAAAAATAAAAGAAAAGAAAAAGGAAGAACTATTGAGTAGCATCAATAAGTGCAGAATATTAGTTAAATTTGTATATCTTGAAGTTATGTTTGTTATCCTATTTTATCCACTTTTTACTTTACAAATGCTTATGTTAACCTTTTTCCCTCTTCACCCACCTTAACCTTTACCACATTGCAACCTTAAACAAGCCCTTATGATCTATTTATGCATGCAATCATTATAGAGGAGAATTGGTATATTACTAAGCCTATGATAGTGTAGTTTCCTACAGGAAGTTTAAGTGAAACACTAACCATCAAACACTTAAGAGAAATGAGTGAAAACTATGAGGAAGATTCATTATGCATCTATACTTAACTTTGAGTGATGGTGTCAATTATTGAGTTTGCTTATGTACACCAATGAAAAAGTAGTCATGATATGGGTAGTAACTTGATATTTGAGTTGGCTTAAATTTGAGGGATTGTATGCTTTGAGCTTTGGGAAAATGAAGAGACAAAATTGATTGGTTGTATTTATTTTTCTTGAGGACAAGCAAAGATTTAAGTGTGGGGATGTTAATAATTGTGCATTAGTCTATTTTTCTCTAAGTAATTGGCATGTGTTTCTTGCATAATTATTGATTATTGTTATAGTTTAGGATTCATTTTGTATGATTTCATTTAGTTTGATTTTCATTGTTGTTCTTTTATGTTTGATGTTAATTTAG
>JANQAP020024572.1:0-10649 GCA_026874005.2 Erythroxylum coriaceum | reverse complement strand
TCTGTTTATACTAATTTTCCAAATGGGAAATGTTTGTAAATGATTTTGTGATGTAATAACTTTTGAAATTGGAAATGGTTTGTAAATGAAATTGACTAAAGTGTATCAATAATTGTGATTTCGAGTTTTATGAATAAAAGTATGGGCCCGAATTTGATTATTGATTTTCGTGTACGCGTATAAAAACTTTGAAAAAAATGGTACTGAGTTTCAAGTGTCTCACTGATTGACTATGCTAGCATGCCACCCTCGCGGGGTATGTTCTCAGACATCACTTAAGATGTCAGGTACGTGTCTTGCGAGAGTATGGTGCTACAAACTTGTTGTTCATTGCAACATTCATTCGTTGCAACTCACAATCTTTAGTTATGCCTCTACCTCTTTTTCTTATAGCGGTATGAGAACTTGACAATAAATGAATAATGATAAGAAAACACGCATTAAACATGTAAATATATATTTGACCATAAGTCTATTTGTACGTGTTAAAGATTGACAAACCTGCAAATCCCTCTATACTAGTTGAGGCAGATGGAGGTTGTCGTTGACTTGGTTCATTAATAGATGAAGTCAATTATTATTGTTGGCTAGGATCTTATTGATATGTTTGTGGTTGAGTAGGTTTTGATTGATGTGTTTGTTGTTGAATAGGGACATCTTCGATATTTGCCACCTTCTTTCCTTTATTCTACCAGGTGTCATTATATTGGATTCTATAACTCAAATATCAACATTACGGATAAATATAAGTCAACATCAAAAATATGTATAAACATAACTCAAACATCAACAATCCATATAAACATAAGTCAATCATCAACATTATGCATTAACATAACCCAAATAGTAACAATATGCATAAACATAACTCAAACATCAACAATTTGCATAAACATAACTCAAACAGCAACATTCCACATTAACATAACTCATCAGTCATCATTCCACATAACCATAAGTGAAATATCAATAATAAGAATAAATATAATTAAAATATTAATAATCAGCATAAACATAACTGAAACAGCAACATTCCACGTTTTTTGTTATTTGTCTTAGGAATTGATTATGTTATCCTATTTATGTATCTATGATTGAATTCTCTATTTTACTGTTTTTATGTATGAACCTATTGCTAGAATTACAATATAATCCTGATTGTTATATTGAGATTCATTTATGGCAAGTAATCATTTCGAATCATTAGGGATAACATAACTCAAGTTAAATGACCCGAGCTTGTGTGCGTGTTGCCTTGATTATCTGTTTTCCTAATTTGTATTACGGGAGTCCAACTAAATCTAGAGATCTTGTCCTAGGTTGTTCAATAACTAGGTTTAATTAACGAGCGTCTCTTAATTAGACATGACTTAAGGGAAAATCGGGGTTAACAAAACTTGTTGTTAGCATACGATTAATAGTTGCTAGGAGAGTTATAAGGATAACAACTTAATGAAGTATGTTTAATTGTGTGTATTCCGAGATTGAACTGATGAGTTGGTCCTTAATGAATTCATCTCTTTTTATCATTTGTGAATGTTTTCTTTAATTTGTTTTCATTAGTTTAGTTTCATTTTATTTTCTAATTTGCAATCAAACCAAACTCCCTATAACCTAAAAACCAATTCTTTTCATAACAAAAGCTAACCGAACATGCTTTATGTGATCGACCTTGACTCACCACTGCTATAGTTATAGGTCTAGTTATTTTAAGTAGTGTTATGATGAGCTATGTTAATTTTGCTGCTAGGTATTAATATTCTTTGCTTTTCTAAATTTATTTTCTTTATTTTATTTTTATTTTTGGTTAATTTCTTTTCTTGTTTGGTTAGTTACAATGTATGACACAATTTTCTCACTTTAGTGAATTAAAATTTGATCTAGAAATTGAAAAAATGCTACGTAAGTCAAGAGGAAAAGTTGCACAAAGTTTTAAGGATCCATCACCAATTAATAAGAGACTTAATTCTTCACCAGGAATTCAAATAGCTTTAGATTTGCTTTCTAATTCTTCTAGTGATTTCATTTCTGAAATTGCTTCTAATATGGTATAAAATAATAATGTTCACACTCTTACGGAGTAGGCTACTCCTGATTTTAATCATCAACTTTTTTTGCATTGATTTTCTTACCATTGATGTTACTTTTGAGCTTAAATCTAGTCTAATTAATCTTTTCCTCCTTTTCGTGGTATGCCAGGTGAAGATCCTCGCAAGCACCTCAAGGGGTTTCATATAGTCTATTCTAGCATGAAGCCAGCTGGGATATAAGAAGAGTAGATTAAGTTGAAAGCATTCTCATCCTCATTAGGGGACACTGCTAAGAATTGGCTTTACTACTTTCCATCTAGATCCATCACTAATTGGAATGAGATGCAGAGACTTTGTCTCTAGAGAAGTACCTGTCTGTCTCTCTAGTTACAAAATATTCAAAAGGAAATATTTTCAATTGGACAACACCATGGAGAGACATTGTATGAGTACTAGGAGCATTTTAAGAGGTTGTGTGTTAGCTGCCCTTACCATCAAATCAACGAACAACTCTTGATCCAGTACTTCTATGAGGGGCTTATGTCACAAGAAAGAAGTATGATAGATGCAGCAAGCAGAGGTGCATTGGTAGATAAGACACCAATTGAAGCCAGAAATCTGATTTCCAGCATGGCTGCTAACTCTCAACAATTCAACATTCAAGAAGACCCCAGACCATTGAAAGTCAATGAAGCTAGGACTGCCACATTGGAGCAAAAAATAGTTGGATTAACATCTTTAGTAAGACAAATAGCAATAAACGGTGCTCAATAAGTCAAGGTATGCAAAATTTTCACAATGGTAGGACATTCCACTAATATGTGTCCAACCTTGCAAGAGATTTCCATAGAACAAGTGAATGCTTTTGGAAGTTTCCTAGATTAACCATAAAGGAAGTTTTCTAGGTTAACCACAAAGGAAGTATGATCACAGCTACCCTTATGCACAAAACTCTAATTTTCCAATTAGCTCACAACAGTAGCTATATGACTCAATTGATTCTCCAGATTCTGAATGCTAGCTCTTGTCTTTTGTTGAAATTGTATGATTTTATTTTAGTGCTGAGTGGTATTCTAAGTCAACATTTTCATCCATCATGAATAGTATGATCATAGCTACCCCTATGCACAAAGCTTCCCCTAAAGTGCAAGGATCTAGGTACATTTTCAATTCCCTACAAAATAGGTGATACTAGATTTGAAAAGGCAATGTTTCCATATTCCATTTACACGTTATTGAATTTGGATCTTTCAAACAAATGTGTGTTATAATTCAATTCAATGATAGATCTAATGTTTATCTTGAAGGAGTTGTAGAGGATGTTTTAGTGCAGGTTAACAAATTAGTTTTCCCAACTAACTTTTTATGTATTGAACATACAGGGAAAACCTTCATCTAGTTTTGCACCAATCCTGTTAGGTCAACCATTTTTGAAGACATCAAAGACAAAGATTGACATGGATGCAGGAACATTAACTACAGAGTTTGAAGGTGAAATTGTTCACTTTAATATTTTTGAAGCTATGAGGTACCCTAATGATGTTTATTCTATTTTATCAATTGATGTCATTGATTGCCTGTCTTAAGAAGTTTTTGATATGAAAGGCAAAGATGAGTTAGAAATCATTCTTTGCATGAGTTTATAGGAAAACACTTTGCAAAATTTTAACTTATTCATTACAGATGATATGTAAGAAATCATGCTAGCATTGTAATCATTGCAACAAATGCCAAAAAGGTATGTATCTCTACCTTCGATTATGAAAGTACCTATAATTGAATTAAAACAATTATTAGACCACCTGAAATATGTATTTTGGGGGAAAAGAGAAACATTTACGATAATAATAGAAAAGAACTTAACTAAGATTTAAGAGGAAAAGCTCATTTGAGTACATAAAGACCATATCACAACTATAGGGTGGACTATAGCTGACATTAGGGGTATGAGCACTGAATTCCTTTGGAACAAGGATCTAAACCATCAAGAGAATCACAAAGAAGATTGAACCCTCTGAAGATGGAAGTGATAAAGACGGAGATCTTGAAGTTGCTTGCTGCTGGTATAATCTATCCAATTTTAAATAGTAAATGGGTAAGTCTAGTCCAAGTGGTACCAAAAAAGACTGGGATTACAATGGTGAAAAATGAGAACAATGAGTTTGTCCCTATAAGAATTCAAAATAGATGGCAAGGATGTATCGATTACAGGAAGTTAAATGCTAGTACATACAAGGATCACTTTCCACTCCCATTCGTCGATCAAATGCTTAAACAACTTGTAGGATGTCCTCACTACTATTTTCTTGAGGGGTATTTAGGTTATAACTAAACTGTGATAGCTCCGGAGGATCAAGAGAAAACAATATTCACATGCCCTTTAGTACATTTGCTTATAGAAGAATGCCCTTTGGACTTTACAATGCCCCAACCACCTTTCAAAGATGCATGGTAAGTATTTTCTCCGAGTATATTAAGTATATTATTAAAGTCTTTATGGATGATTTTACTGTCTATTAGGATTCATTTGATGCATGCTTGGATAATCTACATTGTATACTTGAACGATGCAAACAAACTAATCTTGTTCTAAATTCTAAAAATGTCGTTTTATAGTTAAACAAGGAATATTTTTGGGACATGTAATCTCATCTAGAGGAATTGAGATCGATAAAGCTAAGATAGAAATTGTCTGAAACTTACCCTACCCTAAAATGTGCGAGAGGTTCATTTTTTTTCTTAGACATATAGGTTTTTATCATAGGTTTAATAAAGATTTGAACAAGATCTAACGAATCTCTATCATTTGTTGCAAAAGGATGTGCCCTTTGACTTTGATGAGGGATGTAGGGAAGTATTTGACAAGTTGAAAGAACTTTTAACTTTGGCACCAATCATTCAACCACCTAATTAGAGTCACTATTTGAGATTATATGTGATGCAAGCAATTATATTGCGGGTGTCGTCTTTAGTAAAAATGTGGCAAAATGACTCATGCCATTTACTAAGCTTCTTGAACACTCAGTCAAACACAATACAACTACTCCACCATAGAAAAAAGAGCTTTTAGGTATTGTGTTTGCATTAGATAAATTTAGACCTTATTTTCTTAGTGTTAATGTGATTATATATTCTAATCATGCAACATTAAGGTATCTTTATAGAAAAAGGAATCGAAGCTAAGGCTCATTAGATGGATTCTCCTACTATAAGAGTTCAATTTTGAGATCCAAGATAAGAAAGGTGTAGAGAATTTGGTTGCAGACCACTTAAGTCAAGTTGTGAAGGAAGAGGATTCAATACCATTACAAAAGTTCTTTTCGAATGAGCAACTACTAACTCTTCAAGATAAGATATCATGGTATGCTGATATTGTAAACTATCTAGTAAACCATAAGATACCTAATGATTTGAGTAAAGTTAAACATAACAGAATAAAGAGTTATTCAAAATATTATATTTAGGATGATCCTCAATTGTGGAAGTGTTATTCTGACTAAGTGATTAGGAGATGTGTGCCTGAACTTAAATGTGAATCTATTTTCAAATTTTACCATTCATATGCTTGTGGTGGTCATTTTGGGCCTAATATAATTGCTAGGAAAATACTTGAATGTAGTTTTTATTAGCCAAATATGTTTCGAGATTCCTATATGTTATGCAAAACATATAAACAATGCCAAACACAAGGCAATTTATCCTATAAAGATAAAATGCCTTTATCTCCAATCGTTACATATGAAATTCTTTATGTATAGGGCATCGATTTTATGGGACAATTTCCTTCCTATTTTGGTTTTGGTTACACTTTGTTGGCTGTAGATTATGTTTCTAAATGGGTGGAAGCTAAAGGCACCAGGACTAACTATTCTAAAGTTGTTGTAGAATTTGTCAAGTTTAATATTTTTGCTAGGTTTTGAACATCGCAAACATTGATTAGCAACAGGGGTACTCATTTTTCCAATTGAGTGATTTGAAATCTTTTGAATAAGTGCCATGTCACTCAAAAGATGTCCATGGCCTACTATCTATTAACAAACGGGTAAGTGGAAGTGTCAAATAGAGAAATTGAGTCAATCCTTGAAAAGATGGTGAGCCCAAATCTTAAAGATTGGAGTCACCAACTTGATGATTCTCTTTGGGCATATAGGACAACATACAAGACATCAATTTGCATATCTCCATACTAGCTGATTTTTAGAAAACTGTGTCAACTTCCAATGGAGATTGAACGCAAAGATTTTTGGACAATTAAGCAATGTAATATAAAGATAGATGCAAAGGGTGAACATAGAGAATTGCAGCTATAAGAATTGCAAGAGCTTAGATTTGACTCTTATTAGAATGCATAAATTTACAAGGAAAAGACTAAACAATTTCATAATAAGATGATTGCTAGGAAGAATTTTGTTGTTGGATAAAATTTTCTTCTCTACCATTCACACTTAAGCTTTTCCCAGGTACATTATGTTCCCGTTGGATTGGATCTTTTGTTGTTACTAATGTGTTTTCGCATAGTGCAATTGAAATTGAAAGCTTACAGATACACAAGAAATTGAAGGTCAATGTTCATCATTCTATGAAGGATTCTAGGTAGAGGATATGGAAGCGATATGAAGCTTGAGCAACATGGAGTTGAGCTAACAACAATAAACAAAGGCGCTACTTGGGAGGCAACCCAAGGGAAGTCAATTTTTGTTTATTTACATTTTTGTGATTTCTATTTTCGTTAAATGCTCCATTTCTTGCATTTGATGTTACATTGGGGACAATGTAAGATTTAAGTGTAGGGGTGGAGATCTTAGTTTTTATGCATGTTTTTTAAGCTTACTTGTTGCTTATATGACTTCCTAGGCATTTTCAAAATCGAACAAACAAAAAAACGTTGACAAACTCATTTACTCATATACATTTTCATATCATTTTGATGGTTTTTATCACTATAATTAGTCTTTGTTGCATTATTTGATTATTATTTGAATTATTGTGCCTTATATTTAATTTGTGTTTATAGAGGCAAAAATTGTCATATTATGGTTTAACTATGATTAATTAATTTTTAGACAATTGATGCCAAATTATTTGTAATTTTTAATGATGGGGTACTCAAAAGATTAAAGAAGTGGCAGTCCAAGGAATTAAATAAGAGTTGGAAAAAGACCAAATAAAATGACAACACCACCTGAAGAAAACGCAGCAGAGGAAAGAAGAAAAAAAAACGTAGACATTAAGGAGTGGCAACCAAAATGCAACAGAAGGAACCATAACGCAAAGTATGAGATGCTGTTGAGAGGGACCAAAATGACGCAGCAGAAGCAAAGCTGGAGAACAAACAAAAACACACGACAGCTGGAAGAATAAAAAGTAGCACATAACACTGGAGAGCAATGGTAAAACGTCAGCACATGGAGAGCAAGATACAACAACGTCAACATGTGGACTATAAATTAATTCACAAAATGGAGACAACAACACAAGAGAGCAAGATGCTGTCGTTAGAGGAGAAGATTGGGATTTTGGAAATATTTTGTGACAATTCGAGGTGGCTCGGTTGTTAGATTAAAAGCTTGATTATAATTCTCGGTTCATTGTTTTTAATTCTTATATCTGTTTAAGCGATGATTGCCTGTGCTATTGCATTGGAGGTTGCTTTTATCATTGTTAATCAATTGTGTTTTTTTCATTCCATTCACTCACTAACATTTCATATCACTCATTTCAAATTTAAAATACCAAAAACAAATTCTTCCTATTTATTTTAATTCATTGCAATTTTAGTGATAATTAACCAAATAAAACCCCATTCTATAGTTAAGTTGTATTGCATTTAGTTACTTAAGAATTTAATTTCATTCTCAACTCCTTAAAGAGAACAACCTGAGGTTGCACTATATGCAATCCTTGGTTAAATTTTGAAATAACCCCAAGGCGACATCGGACTAAGATTGTTTCAAGTAGCGTCATTGTCAGGGAGCCAAGAAATTGGTTCCCTAGTAACTAAGTGTCAAGTAACATTGACTAGGTTATTTGTTAAGCCTTATACTTGCATTGGCATTACATAGTCCATTTCTGTTTGCATTTTGCATTTTTTTAACTACATAGAAGTTTTTGTTTGCTCTTTGACTTGGTTTCCATTTAGTGGATTACATTGCTCTTATTTGCTTGATTATAGCCTACTTAGTTACTTTCTTGAGTGTATTGGTCCATTCTCCAAGTCAAGTTTTGGGAAAATTGTTATTTGTGCATAATGGTGAGGTTTTGACATTTTTTGATTATTTGTGCATATTACATATTTTCACACTCTTTCATACACTATTAAATATATAGTCATCGATACTCGTACATTCTTACACACACACACTTGCACTCATCATATTCTTCCTTGTTTTTACTTGAATCTGGTTGTGCAAGTTAGTTTTGCACCTCGTTCTTTTTTTTATTGTTACTATTTATGCCTAGGAGTGATAGGGCTTTCCCTTTGATTCCTTTAAATATTGAACTTGAGAGGTTAGTGAAAAAGATTCAAAAAGAGAGGAGAATAGAGGGTACAAGTCAAGTTCTTATTAAGGAGGAGTATATTTCACAAGAGTCAAGTTTGTTATCTACTTAACAAGAACCTAGTGAGAGAGCTACCTCTAGCGAACACTTGTCTGTTAGTGATTCTGAATTAGATCAAGAAACCATGGATGTTGTTAATAGTAATAATGGACATAATGGGCAAAATGGGAAGAACGGACAAGGTGAGAACAACCTAAGGAATAATGGTGAGGATAATAGAAGCATGATGGAGATTAATAATTCCAATATTGATTATGACCTATATGGATTTTATACTGATGATGTGAACTTTGAAATTAAAGGAGCATTAATTTCTTCCTTACCTAGGTTCCATGGCTTTGTAGGTGATGATCCACATAGGCATTTGAAGACTATACACATGGTGTGTTCTTCCATTAAACCACCCACGGCAAATCTTGAAGATTTGTTTAGGAGAGCATTCCATTTCACCTTAGAAGGCAAGGCCAAGGAGTGGCTTTACACATTACCTCAACATTTCACCATATTGACGTGGGATCAGTTGAAGGGAGCATTTTTGGATGAATATTGTCCTGCTTCTAAAACTTCAAGGCTCAAAAAGGAGATAACTAGTGTTGTGCAACGAGATAATAAATCCATGCACAATTATTGGACAAAGTTCATTACACTTATAGCCTACTGTCCTCACCACAATATTTCCAAGAATGATTTGGTCAACTCTTTCTATGAAGGGCTCCTTCCATATTATAAGCGCTCAATTCATGCCGCTACAATTGGTTCACTCAGAGAATTGAGTCCTAATGCTGCATAGGACTTACTTCAAAAGATGGCTACCAATGACCCTCAATCTGGAGACACAAGAAGGGTGTACAATACCTCTTCGGCTTCTTCCCAAGATATTCTTGTTGAAATTGCTATTTTAGGAAATCGAGTGGAGAAAAGACTCAATATTTTGGAGAATAATGTGAAAGCCAAGCAGGTTAATTCAGTGGGTCATTTTCGAGCTATAGTAGCCGGTTGTGAGTACTGTGGGTCTATGATGTATGCTTCCAATAATTGTGCTCGATATGAAGAAGTTTCTGCCATCCACAAAAATAGAACTGGCCAATATCAAAAGAGGGATCCCTACTCCAACACCTTTAATCCAGGTTGGAGAGATCACCCTAACTTTAGATGGGGTGGGGATCAATGAAACACTCAAGGAAATTCTTCCAATCAAATGGTGTCTAATCAAGGGACATCATCTTCTTTTTGTAAGGGTGATGAATTTGCTATGATCATGAAGGACATTTCTAGGATTAATTTAAGATTAGATTAAGAGAAGACACAAATTGATGGTAAGTTGAATGCTATGGGGAATAAGATGGACTCATGTCTACAAACTGTGTTCTCTAAGTTGGAGCAAATAGAGACTAAACATGAGAACTTAAACACTTTTGTTACTCAAATCACTAACAACTTGAGTGAACAACAAGCAAAGAGTAGTGGTTCTATATGCTCCAACACAGTGATAAATCCTAAATTTTTGAATGCAATCACACTGAGAAGTGCTAAGGAAATTGGTGCTAAGAAATTGCAATTCAAAGAGAGTGAAGAGGATGAAGAACCGGTTAATGAGGAAATAAAAGTTGAATCTCCTCCTGCTAACACTACTCAAGAAACTTCCCAAGCTGAGAAAGAAGCTTCTATTCATTCTGAAAGCCTACAAGAAAAGAAACTCTTGGAGAAATCTCGAAAACAACCAATCGTACAAAATGATGAAGAGGTAACAACAACTATCATGAAGACACTAATGGAGAAAGGATCACCTTCCGACTCAAAAGGTGATGAGGTGAACATTCATAACTTGCCTTTTCCAAATTCTTACTTGGTTAGTAAAAAGATTGTTGACAAGAAAGATAATAATGAATTGTTTGAAATTTTTATCAAATTTGAGGTGAATGTGTCATTGCTTGAATTGATTAAAAAGATGCCTAAGTGTGCTAAATTCTTGAAAGACCTGTGAACATGCTGGAACCCCTCCCCGGGCGGGTCCACGGCCCGACGTCCTAAGTGACATCTAGACCTGTGGCCCACGGGGGA
>JANQAP020024556.1:0-10651 GCA_026874005.2 Erythroxylum coriaceum | reverse complement strand
TTACTAACTCTTTTCTAGCATTACAAGTATTCATATAATTCCCAATTCTCATTCATTCATTCCTAATGCATTATTTATATCGTTTGGAATACATTTGTATTCATAAAAACATCTTCATTCCTTTACGACTCCATTACAAACTTAGATAAATTGTTATCAAACAATCTTTTACTTAAAGTATAACATCAATTATTAATCAAAACTTATCAACCATTTAACCAACTTTTCCATCATCAAATTAGGTTCATTTTAAGCCCCAATCAAGTCTAAATGCATCATAGTTAAATCAAGTCCAAATGCATCATAGTTAAATCAAGTCCAAATGCATTATAGTTAAGTACCTTAACCTTAATTAGTTTAAAAATCACATAAAAGAACTTTTTCTTCACTGCCATGCAATTCCCACGATCGTGTATGGCTTCCCATGATCATGGGTTGGGTTATTCGAAAGTCCCCATCTATTTCCTTCATTAGTTTTTCCAGATTTTGACATCTTTATACCAAAGTTAAAACATCCTCTTTATAGTTCATCAATTATACCTCTATTAGCCCTGAATCATACTCAAATTCCTCATCAATAACCTCTCCAATTCTAGTTTAAAATTATTCAATTAATAGCTCACAAATCACTATCTTTCATGCATCAAAGATCAAACCAGACAATATCACACATTATCATGTATATTGTTCTAGTTCTTTCTTAATTCAAGAACACTCTATTACCACCTTTCTTTAGCATAAATCCACCTACATTATACTTCAAATCTAGATCTAAATCATCCATGAATCAACCTATAACCGACGATTTTCATATACCAAGAACAAGTATAGAAAACATCCAAGTTCATTTAGCATATTCCAGCACACTTCATCATCAACATCACAACATTTCAATTTAATTCAAGCATCATTCTCATACTATTAATCATGCCATAAAGATCAAATTTATACTTATTAAGCTTCCAATTTAGCTCAAAACTCTAGATTAATCTATCCCTCTAAGCAAGCAAAAATTAGCACAAACTTAAGGTGAAAACAGGTTGATTGCAACAGTAAAATGAAAATCACTTTGGGCTAGTTTCTTGGCTATTTTGTGTAAGGTAAAAAGCTAGTTTTAGTGCAGCAATTCAGCTAAGGTTCAAGAAAAATATAGAGAAGAAAGTAGGAGCAATTTTTAGAGAAGGAAACAAAGAAAGGAGTAGCAAAACTCTGCTACAAAAACCTGCTACATCACATGCTAGGTGTCTTCAATAAACTAAGACTTATGTTACATGGTATGCCTCCCATTTGTCTACTTAATAAGCTGCCACTAATTTCCTTAAGATGCTAACATTAGTCACCAATTAATTATTACATATGTCTCCTAATTATTGGTCTACTTGTCACAAATTAAATGGTCCATTTGTCAATTAATTATTAGTCCATTTGTCACTCATTAATCTATGCCAAATGTCACTCAATTATAGGATTAATCATCCTAAGTTTTCTTGTATCAATTTATCCACCATTAGGCATTTTTCCTAGTCCAAATGTACATATTAATTCATCACTCTCCCAATTAATAACAATTAATTCCAAATCACTAATTGGAATCCAATCATACTAAAATTCAAGACATAATAATTCATAATCACATCATAGTCATTTTAAATCTTTTATACCCCGAGATAAGTCAATTGAGTGCATAAGCTATTCTTTTTAATGTGTATAATTATAATTCATGCATGATTGCTAATGTTATGCATGTATGTACAATGCTTGATCTAGGGTTCTAACCCTAAACATGTTCTGAAAACTGGATATTATAGTTGGAGTAACTACTTCCTCAACCCACTTGGAAACATAATCAACTCTAACTAATACATAAGTGTTACCTAACGAGGATGAGAATGATCCCATGAAGTCCAAGCCCCACATATCGAATATCTCCACCTCCATTATGTTTGAAAGCGACATCTCATCCCTCTTCGATATGTTGCCCATTCTTTGACATCTATCACACTTCAGTGCAAAATCTCGAGCATCCTTGAACAAGGTTGACCAATAAAATCCACACTCCAAAATTCGAGCAGCAATCGTGTTAGCTTCATAATGCCCTGCATAAAGTGAGCTATGACATTGCATTAAAATTTCAGGCATTTTATCTTCAGGGACACACCTACGAATCACACTGTTAGCATATGTCTTATAAATTACAGGTTCATCCCAAATTTAATGAGAAAATTGAAATAAGAATTGCTTCTTTTGTTGATATGAGAGATCAGAAGAAAGAACATCACCTTAGTGGTAATTTGCAATATCTGCAAACCAAGGATAAAAAGGATTATCTACGATCATTAATGCCTCATCAAGAAAGCTCTCCTCGATTTTCGCTTCTTCTTTATAATGTCCCCCTTCAAGTCTTGATAGGCGATCAACTACCACATTTTTTACTCCCTTCTTGTCTTTAATCTCAATGTTGAACTCTTGGAGTAAGAGCACCCATCGGATAAGCCTAGCATTGGCATCCTTCTTAGCAAAGAGGTAACATAATGCCACATGATCTGTAAAAACAATAACTTGTGAGCCTAAAAGATAAGAATGAAATTTCAAACAAGCAAATACCACCACAAGCAATTCCCTGTAGTTAAGTTATGCTCCCGTCAAAGTCTTGCTTATGTAATAGATGGCATGCAACCTCTTCTCCTTCCATTGGCGAAGTACACAACCAATAGCATGGTCACTTACATCACACATAATCTAGAATGGAAGAGACAAATCTGGTGATGTCAAAATAGGTGTTGTTGTAAATGCTTTCTTCAACTTACTAAAAGAATCCAAACAATCATTATCAAACACAAAAGGCACATCTTTAACTAATAAGTGAGTTAAGGGTCTAGCAATAAGAGAAAAATACTTGATGAACCATTTGTAAAACCCTGCATGACTGAGGAAAGCTCAGATACCCTTGATGTTAGTGGGAGGTGGTATCTTTTCAATCACTTCGATCTTAGCTCGATCCATTTCAATCCCCTTGCATAAAGTCTTATAGCCTAATACAATTCCCTCTTGGACTATGAAATGACACTTCTCCCAATTCAATACTATATAAGACTCCTCACATCTTTGAAGCACTCTGTCTAGATTAAACAAACAATGATTAAAAGAATCTCCAAAGACAAAGAAGTCATCCACAAATTACTCCATAAATTTTTCATTCATTTATGCAAATATGGACATCATACACCTTTGAAGTGTGGCTGGTACATTGCATAAACCAAAAGGCATCCTCCGACAAGCAAAAGTCCCATAAAAATAGGTGAAAGTGGTCTTCTCTTGATCTTTTGGGTATATAAACACTTAATTGTACCCCGAATATCCATCAAGAAAGCAATAAAAAGAATGACCAGCCACCCTCCCAATCATTTGGCCTATAAAAGGTAAAGAGAAATGGTCTTTCTTGGTAGAAAAATTTAGCTTTGTATAGTCAATACATAATAGCCAACCTGTGATGTTTTTAGTAGATATCTTTTCACCTTTTTCATTCTCTATCACTGTCATACCACCCTTCTTAGGCACATATTGCACTGGACTCACCCACTCACTATCTAAAATAGGGTAAATTATCCTCGCATCCAAAAGACTACCTCCTTCTTCACAACCTCTTACATGTTTGGATTTAACCTTCTCTGTCGCTACCTCACGATTTTACATCCTTCTTCTAGGTTAATCCTATGCATCACCATATTAGGGCTAATCCCCCTAATATTAGAAATTTGCCACCCCATGGCTCTCATCCTCATTTTAATGATCTCCAACACTTTCTCTTCTTGCTCATAATCCAATTGATTAGAGATAATGATGGGTAGGGTATGGTTCTTGCCTAAAAAGGTGTATCTCAAATAGGAAGGTAAGGGTTTAAGCTCTAATGTGGGGGCTTAACAATTGAAGGTGGTGTGGGTGTATCTGTTCTCTCTAGCTTCTCTAAATCAACTTCCTCATATAATTCATCTTCTTTCACACTCTCATCCCTATGCACTTCATTTATTTCATCGAATTCCTCTTCAACCTCCTTCATACACTCATCCATAACATCAATTTTCATACACAAATTACCATCCATTAGTTTCTTCAAAGATTTTGACATATGAAATTCAACTTGCTCATTACCAAGCATAATTTTCCCTTCATGCATATCAACTAATCCCATACTAGTATTCGTAAAGGGTCTACCCAAAATTAGTGGACAATTTTTATTAGCTTCAAAAACCAATACAACAAAATCAATAAGAATAATAAATTTGTCCATTTTTACCAATACATCTTTTACAACTCCAAATGGCCTCTTGATGGTTTAATTCGTAAGTTGAATTAGCATAGATGTTGCCTTGACCTCTCCGGTCCCAATTTTTTGAAAACAGATAAAGGAATCAAGTTAATACTTACACCTAAATCATATAAACGTTTAGAAAATTCAAAGTAACCAACAACATATGGAATAGTAAAACTTCCTGGATCTTGTAGTTTTGGAGGCATTTGGCTTGATATGATCGAATTACAATTTTCTGTCAAAGTTACCGTCTGATTGTCCTCCTAAGTGCATTTGTGTGTAAGTATGTCCTTAAGAAATTTCACATACTTGGGCACGCACTCCAAGGCTTCCACCAATGACAAGTTAATCTGGAGCTTCTTCATATTAATAAATGGTACTAGTAGAAATAAGTGACAATTGATAGTAGAAATAATTGATAATTGGTAGTAAAAATAAGTGACAATTGATAGTAGAAATAATTAATAAGTGACACTAGGATTTAATAATAAGTGTAATGGAAAATTAGGTGACAATTAGATTAGAAATTGGGAGACAAATGGACTAGTTATAAAAAGGACCAAGTGGAACTATGAGAAGTTGATAAGTGGTAAGTGACAAGTTTCATTCCCACTCACCACTCATCCCTCACGACTCTCTTGTATGAAAGGCTAAGTTTTATTATCTTTCATTTTTATCTTTCGATACTTGCTCTTTTTCTTCATCATCTTCATTTTCTATTCTATCTCACAACACTCTTATCCTTACCCTCCCTATTTTGATTTTTGTCAAACTCTTTTACTTGTTTCTTCAAGATCTTGTTATCTTCTTCTTGTCACTAAAAGAACCCACCTATTCTACCTTGGTAAAATGACGATTGTGTATGTTGGTGGAGCTAGGGTTTATATGATTTTGAAGAAGCTTTGAGTTAATCAAGTAAGTAGCATGTTAATCTTCAATATTTGTTTAAATATAAACATATATGATGAGTGATTTAAGATTAAATGATCATGATAGTGGAGTTGATTTTATGTTGTAATATAGATTAGGAGATAAGTAGGTTTAGGTCATATTTTTTTGTATATGATGAATAATAAATTATGAAATGTTATAGGGATGATTTTTTAGATGGATTGATAGTAAAAATGGTGATGAATGAGTGATAAACGTTGATGAATAAATGTATGTGTTTATGCCTTGTTTTGGGTTGATGATGACTACAAAAAATTTGATCGATGAATAATGATATTGTGTTATGTTTCATATTAATGATAAACCGTAGTGATGGATTATTTTATGGGTGATATTGAGATAGAGTTGAGGTGAGAATGAAGAGGAGAATGAAGTAGAAGTGATTAACTATGCAAAAGATGCCTTTAATATATTATGAAAGAGATAAAAAGTGGAAAGAGTTAGGAATGCATGTACGATGGGATTAAGCGAATGGTAAATGAATCAATTGAGTAGAGTTTATAAGTTTTAATGCAATCAATATGGTAGTTAGATTAGTATGAAATGAAGTTGCATAAATGGGTGTAAATTCTGGAAAAATTGGAGTGTTAATGATGTTATTTGTATTGTGGAATTTATGGAAAAATAAAGGAAGACAGACAAGGCACGATCGTGGCATAGCCCCTACGATTGTAGCCTGGATTATTTGAGTTCTATCACAATCATGGCAAAGTCCCCACGATCATGGCCAGTTGCAATAGCTTCTGTCATGATCGTGGGCAGGGCTTGAATGTGAAATGTTATCTTTTAAATGACGTTTGAACCAACTAATGATAAGATACTTTCTTATGGTATATTTAGGTTTGAATGAGGCATGAAATGAACCTAGTTGATACTCGATGAGTTGACAAAGTGATTGATATGTTTAAGTTTAGATAATTGAGGTATAAACCTAAGTGTAAACTAGACATATCCAAATGATAAAGATTGAATAATCAAGACTTATGATTGAGGATACGTACCAAAGAATGTCATTGAGCATTCATTGTACCTAACACATATACATATGTGTATGATTAAATACTTATGTGAATGAGCAAATTAGTAGTGTGTAAATGTATGTGTATTGTAGATATAAAAGTGCAAATCGAACGACCGCATCCAGACATTACCGGGACATTAAGGCAATAGCTATCTGGAGTGTAGTATGAGTAACCTAGATGTTCTCACTATGATTGTTTGTATTTGATAACTTTTCAATTATTAAACTACCATTTATGTGAATATGAAAAATGCCAGACATTGATGGTCTGAGGAGTTTGATATTTGAAATCGTATTGGAAGTGCCTCATTGAATGTAAATTTGAATAAAATAAGTGTTCTCAACCAAATTTTTGAATGTCAGACTTAGGTCTGATGAAACTATGAAAAGTGAATGTGTACTGAATAAAAGTGATTAACTGCATATATGTGAATTCATGCATTTCATTACATGATATGCATGATCAAATAAAGACAGTTGTGACTGGAGTAGCTAGTAAAAAAGAGCTTAAAGCTCAGAATGTGTGTAAGAGCCACAGGCTCAATATGTAAACTAAGCTTGTATCTCCAATAGATACGGGATAGTTATTAATGAGCACGGTATCCACAAAGGATACGGAAAAGTTAAAAAGGCACTCGGTCATAACAAAGTAATGATTGAAAGTGAGTCACATGTGCATTATATATACAATTTAATATGTACTAAATAAATGATCGAAATGAATTGTCTGAATTACAGTGAAATTGAACTGTGAAATAATCTGCATTATATGATTATGTGAACTGTTTTTGAATTTGAAATGTGAATTGCTATGTGTTTTGATATGAGTGAGCACATCAATGATGGCTTGCTCACTGAGTTCGCAAAACTCATCAAAATTACAACGTGGCTTTTCAGGTATGAGAGAGGAGACTTAGCTTCTAAGACAAATTAGAAGAAACCTAATATCATATTTTGGACTCAAGAAATGGCTCAAAGGTCAGTCAACTGAGATTAAGGAGCTTAGATAGAACTATTTTATACAGTTCTGATTTCATTTAGAATGATGTAAAAAAGGCAGTAGACTCTGATACACTTTTGATATTGTATATATGTATGGATATTGTAATGAAAACTACATTGTAACTATGTTTTTATAGATGAAATGAGGAATTAAGTTTATTTTAGATATTTGTGTTACTTATGTATGATGCTATATAAGTGAATGTGATTGCTCTAATGCGCCACTTTCATGATGCATGTTCCCGAATATCCACAGAATTTCGAGCAGATGCCTCGTAGAAGTGGGGTGTTACAATTATTACCTCTTTACGGTTGGCCCAAGTAATTTACCTATTATGTGCCACTAGCTCCCAACGAGAAAAATTCAATTGAGCCATGGTTGTTTTGCCCACATAACTTACATTGTAATTGCATAGCTTTAGTCGTAGAAGAAGATGCTCCTTAGATGTTGCTTAACTACTTGGTAAGAGCTATGATCTGGGCCTTTAAAGTTATAATAGAGTCAATCAGGATCATACCTTTTTGCTCCTTTTGCCCCTGTCTACTCCTCTCACTTGACCACTGTAGCACCCCACTCCCATCTAACACATGTCCGTACGCCTCTCGGATGATATGCACATGCCCGATAGAAATGGTGTGCTAACTATTTCATCTTCACTACATTGCATGGAATCATATGTAAAACATAAATATCACAATGTCTAAACCCTAAAAATTCCTCATTTCATTTCATAAACTATGATTTACAATGTAGCATTATATCCATCATCCATGTTTATACAATATCAGCCTATCAGAGTCCACAGCTCTGTCTACAAAGTATGCTACATACATAAGGAATTAACAAAAATTAAGACTAATCCTTTAGTCCCAGCTGATTGACCTTTGAACCATGTCTTCTATCCAAAAGTTATACAGAATCTCTTTTGAGCAGTCTTAGATGCTAAGACGTCGCTCTCTCGAACCTGAAAATGCCAATGTTGCAATTTGGTTGAGTTTTGTGAACTCAGTTGAGTAACCATCCTCGATGGTTCGCTCTCGTCATACAACACAACAATTCAAGTTATCATATAATTCACATCATCTAGATTATCATCATGTAATATCACAAAACACTTTGTTCACATTGGTCACATTTCAAAAATCCATATACTTCGTTATTTTGTTGCGATCATGTATAACATATTCATCGATAAGCTTTCACATATTTCATACAAGAAAAGTCATCAAAATAATGCAATCATTCAATTTATTCATATCATATGTGTATATAATGTTTATGAGACTCAAATTCATTTATTATGTTGTTATAACTAAGAGCCTTTTTCACTGTCCCTTATTTGTTGTGGATATCGGGCTCTTTCATACTGTCCCTTATACGTTGGGGATATAGGGCTCTTTATACACATTGAGCTATAGGCTCTTACCACAGATGTCTGAGCTTTAAGCTCTTTTTCACTGGTGACTTCGGTCACAACTTCATTTATATTTCATGCATTCAAGTAAAGAAATGCACTATGCGTGTTAAATCATTATGCTCATTCTATCACATTCACATTCTTTCTCATTCACATTGTCATCAGATTTTGATTCGGCATTCAACGTACTAGTTGAGAATCAATTAGTCAATCACATTCACATTCAAGTAGCACTTCCAATGTTTTATTCATGCATCAAACGCCTCAGACATTGGATGTTCGGAATTCAGTATATACACATCATAATAATTCATTACATAATGTAGTAAACAAACATTCAAGGTGAGACCATCTTAGGTTATTCACAATTGCTCCCTTTTACTTATTGCCTTGAAGTCCCAGAAATGTCTGAAAGCAATCTCTTAATGTGTTATTCTATATGCAATCACATACATTCTCACATTACTATATTGCACATTCAAATGAATAAGCACATGTATAGATGTATCATGTATTATGTATGTTCAATGACAAATTTTCAGGTATGTTTCCTTAATGCACTTTATAATCAATTTACAACACCTTCCAAGCATTCTTTACTCCAAATGCACTTTACTCACCTTAATCCTTTCATTCAAGATCAACTAAATCCATTTAAGCTCTTATTTAAACCTTAATACCTCATATGGAAACATTCGCACATAAATTAGGTTGCAAATCACCCAAACAAACACCCTTGGTGTAACCAGACGGGTCATGATCGTGCACCTCCTTCAAAATCAGTAAGGGTCATTATCGTGCAACTACATGATCATGCCCTGCATTATTTCTCTTCCTTATTCTTACCATTTTGACCTAGAAAATGAAGTATTTAGGCAACACCTTCTTCAAATCAAATGTTTCTCTATGTCTTAACTTTCTAATGACATAAAATTCATGCATTTTGGTTCAGCATTATGCAAGTTATAACTAAAATATTACAGACTATTCTCAAATTCAAACCAAATCTCAAAACCCTTAAGGACATAATTCAAATTCACTTCCTTCATGAAAATTGTAGACATATGTCTCTAGTTTAATCTAAATAAAAAATCATCAGCTTTGGATATATATAGATCAAGATATGGCCAAAATACAGATGCATGTTCAGTAAAAACACTCCATCTAATATATTCCAACACACATTCAACTTCATTTTCATCCTAGTTCATCTCTTTTGCTTGGTCTATCATTTCTAGTTGATGATTTCTTCAGTTATACATCAATTTTTAATTCAGTATTCTCTATTCACAATTCAAAAATTCATGAATAATCACAACCCAAAAATAGAACCTATTTTCATACTTTTCTATGTCACATTTTCTGTACTTCACTAATCTTCATTTAACTCCAATCATCACAATCCTTTATCACACTTTCTGCCCACTTTCTGCTTCATTAATCTTTATTTAACTCCTTCATCACTTTACTTGTATCATCGAAATTGTTTCTTCGTATACCACTCACGCATGCATCCATGCATCTTCCTACACCACTCACACATGCATCCATTTACAAACATTAAAATATCATCAAAATGTCATTTACGCTATCCATAAAACTTAAAGCATAACTTACTTGTTTTAAACTTCACACTCTTCAGCAAAATTTTAGAAGTTAAGGAAATGAGTTTTCGGTGGAGAGAAGCAAGGACAGAGATAGATAATTGAAAACCCCAGATAGCTGAAGTAATTTAGCTCTTACTTTGCATGGTATGACCATGATGTGAGAATCAAACATATAAACCAAATACACAAGAATAAAAAATGTATGGTGCTTCAGTGCTGGGGAACAAGGAAAAGAGTGGGTGGTTTCGGTGATGAATGAACAAGGAGAAACTTCACCGAATGCAGAAATATTTCTTGCCAAAAACATGACTAGGTGTCTTAATGATACATTGCCACATATCAC
>JANQAP020024508.1:0-10653 GCA_026874005.2 Erythroxylum coriaceum | reverse complement strand
CGCTGTGTTTTGATTTCTAAAAAAGTTTTGAAATCTACCGTTTTAGCCAAATCTTGCATGTTTTATTTTCTGATCCAACACGAGCACCTTTTATTGTCCCATATCCCTTGTAGATATCGGGCTCTTTTCAGATACTATCCTGTACCCATTGTGGATATCGGGCTCATTAATCACAGACCTAATGGCTCTACGTATATAATTCTAAGCTTTAGGTTCTTTCAAACTGGCTACTTAGGTCACAATGCCTTTATCTGATCATACATATTAATATGAAGCATCAAATCACAAAACATGCTATCAATAACATTTATTCATGATGCATAGTCAAATTTACATGTTCATCGGACCTAAGTCCAGCATTCAACAATATGTTGAGAATACAAATCACTTTCAAATTCAAATGCAATCAAAACACTTCTAATATATTTTCAAATATCAAACTCCTCAGACTATTAATGTCCAGAATTCTCACATATAGATCATTAATATTTTAATAATTGGAAGTTAAACAGAAATAAATCAATCCTAGTGAGAACATCTAGGTTACTCATAGTACACTCCAGATTATGCTATTACCTGGATGGTCCGGTAATGTTTGGATTCAATCGATCAACTTGTGCGTATAAAATCATTCAATACACACAAAATTCACATTACAAATTCAATCATTCAAATAAATATTAAGTCATGCACATATATGTATGTGCCATATTCCATGCATGCTCAATGACTTTCCCGGGTATGTTTTCTTAAATCACAATTCATAATCATTCAAACATTATCACTTGGATATGTCTTATTTACACTTAGGTTTACACCTCAATTAACTTATTTAATCTAAATTCATCAATCAATCATCAAACTAGTTAATTTCAAGCCTAAATGCATCATAGGAAGGTACCTTTCATTTGTTGTTTCAAACATCACTTAAAAGACAACATTTCATGTTCAAACCTTGCCCACGATCGTGGTGGACCTTGCCACGATAGTGACAGAAGTTAGTGCATCAAGCCACAATCGTGGCAACTATGCCACAATCATGACAGAACCAAATTTTAATAAGACACGATCATGCACTGAAGGCCACGATCGTGCCCTGCCTTTCTTCCTCTAATTCTCCAAAAATTTCACTTACTTAGAAACATCATTTACACTTCCAATTTTTCATATTCATGCTCATTTATGCATCCTCATTTAGACCTAAATTATACTCCAATTCTAGCTCACAATTTATTTATTTGATAGCTCACAAATAATGGTCTTTCATGCATCAAAAATCAAACTAGAACTATCATACATTTAGTCCTAATTCTTTCTCAATTCAAGAACACTATACTAACATCTTTCTTAAGCATAAATCCACCTTCTTTATACATCAAATTCTAGTCCAATTCTTCCATGAATCAATATATAATTCCATGGTTTTCATATAACAAGATCAAGCATAAAAACTTCCAAATTCGTTCAACATACGTCCAGCACATATCATCACCAACATCTCATTCATTTCATTCCAATTTAAGCATCATTTTTATACCATCAGGCATGCCATAAAGATCATATTGCTACTTACCTACTAAGCTTTCAATTTCACTACAACACTTCAGATTCAACTAGCCCTCCAATCATGCAAGATTCATCACAAACTTAAGGTGAAAACAGGTTAATTTTGGATAGCAATATGAAGGTAACATTCAGTTAGTTTCTTGGCTAATTTGTGAAGGATTAAGGTGTGAATTTTATGTAACAATTTGGCTAGGGTTAAGACCAAAATACAGAGAAAAGTTTGAAGCAATTTCGGTAGAGAGATAATGAAGTAAACAACAGAAACTTGGCTACTAGAACTTGCTTCATCAACATTTTAGGTGTCTCCAAATTACCTAGGCATGGGTCGTAAGGCATGGAATCCATTTGTTCTATAATTAAACTAGCATTAATCTCCTTAAGATGCTGCCATTTATGCACACTTTAGATTGCCATATGTCACCAATTAATCAGCCCATATGTCTCCTAATTATTGGTCCATTTGTCACATAATAATTGATCCATTTTTTATTTTTAATAATTAGTCCATTTGTCACTCATTTAACTATGTCAAATGTCACACAATTATAGGCTTAGTAACCCTAATTTTTCATATATCAATTTATCCTACCACTTGGTATTTTTCCTAATCTAAATGTACTTATTAATTCATCAATTTTCTAATTAATCACAACTAATTCCAAATTTCCAATTATAATCCAATTAAATTAAAATTTAAGACATATCAATTCTCAATTCACATCATAGTCATTTTAAAATCTTTCATACCTTGAGACATGTCAACTAAGTGCATATTCTAACTTGTAACGTGTACAAATTATAATTTGTATGCGTATGCTAATGTTATGCATGTATATTCAATGCTCTTAATGTTATTACTCATTCATAATAATCTAGGGTTTTAACCCTAAGCGTGTTCTGAAAATCAGATATTACAATTCTCCCACTATTATCCTCGAAATTCTTACCTGATTGGTCAAACAGATGGAGGTACTGTCTCTTCATGTTCTCTTCAGTTTCCTATATAGCTTCTTCTCTCGAATGATTCCTCCAACGGACTTTAACCAATGGGATCACTCGGTTCCTTAACTGCTTATTCTGATAGCCAATTATCTTTACCGGTTCCTCAACATAACTCAAATTACTTGCAACTTCAATTTCCTGAGCCAGTAACACATGAGTCAGATCAGATCAATTTCTTCTAAGTATACTCACATGGAACACATTGTGTATCTGAGCCATTTCAGTAGGTAAGGCTAACTTGTAAGCCAATGGTCTAACTCTCTCAATAGTCTCATACTAATAAATGTATCTAGGGCTTAACTTACCCTTTTTACCAAATTTCAGCACTCTACGCTAAGGTGATACTCTCAGAAACACTTTATCTCCTACTTGATACTCCATATCCCTTCAGTCCTGATCCACATAACTCTTCTGTCTATCTTGTGCCGCTTTAATTCTACTATGAATCAATTTCACCTTATCCACAGTATTTTGAATCAATTCAGGGCCTTTATTAATCCTTAGACCCTCTTCATCCTAATATAAAGGTGAATGACACTTCCTACCATATAATGCCTCATACGGTGCCATACCTATCCTACTGTGATAGTGATTGTTATAAGCAAATTCAATCAAAGTCATATATTGATCCCATGCTCTTTGAAACTCCAATACATAAGCCTTTACCATATCCTCAACAGTCTTAATTGTCCTCTCACTCTGTCCATATATCTAAGGATGAAATGCAGTACTGAAGTTTAACTTAATACCTAAAGCTGTCTGTAGACTACCCTAAAATCTCGAGGTAAATCTGGGATCCCTGTCCGATACAATAGACACTGAAACCCTATGTAATCTCACTATCTCATTCACATATCTCTGAGCTAACTGATCTAGTGTATTGTTTTCTCTCACTGGTAAGAAATGAGCTAACTTGGTCAATCTATCAATAATGACCCATATGGCATCATGTTGTCTCGGAGTCCTCGACAAACCTATAATGATTGGTTCCCATTTCCACTCTGGAATAGGTAACGACTGTAACTTACCAACTGGAGCCTAATGCTCTACCCTAATCTGTTGGCAATTTAAACACTTAGCCATATAGTCAGCCACTTGTCTCTTCATCCCTGGCCATCAGAAATGTTATTTCAGCGTGTTATACACCTTGGTAATATCAGGATACATAGCATAAGCTGCTACATGTGTTTTCTCCAAAATCTCCTTTGTCAAATAATCCCCATCAGGGACACACAACCTCTGCTTCAACCACAATGTATCATTCCTCAATTCAAATTCAAAACTCGGATTCACTTTCAATTTCTCAATAAGCTTCATTAATTTTGGATCTCTACTCTGAGCCTTTCTCATTCTTTCATGCAATATCAGTTTGAGTTTCAACGAAGCTATTAATGCCTCATTTTACCCCAAATTCAACTCAACATTCAATGCTCTCAATTGCACTAAGTTAGGCAATCTCGATAACTGTATTTGAGCCATACTGCTATTGGATTTCCTACTTAATGCATCAGCTATCATATTAGCTTTACTAGGATGATATTCAATTGTACAATTATAGTCCTTCAACAATTCAATCCATCTTCTCTGTCTCATGTTCAACTCTTTCTAACTCAACAAGTATTTCAAACTCTTATGATCAGTGAATACCTGAAAAGTTTCACCATACAGATAATGTCTTCAAATCTTCAAAGCAAATACTACTGCAGCAAGCTCTAAATCATATACCGAATAGTTAAACTTGTGATAACTTAACTGTCTCGATGCATATGCTATTACTCTACCATGCTGCATCAGTACATAACCTAACCCCTAGAATGAAGCATCACTGTACACCACGTAACCTCCAGATCCAGATGGAATAGCTAATACCAGTGTTGTAGTTAACTGATGCTTTAGCTCCTCAAAACTTCTCTGACAATCATCATTCCATCTGAAGGACACATTCTTCCTCAGAAGTTTTATCAAAGAGGCTGAGATAAAAAAACCCTCGACAAACGTTCTGTAATAACTAGCTAATCTAAGGAGACTCCGAATCTCATATACATTTCTCGGAGCTTCCTACTTCATCACTGCTTCTACTTTCTTTGGATCTACCGGTATGCCTTGTCCAAATACTATGTGACCCAAAAATACTACTTGATCAAAACAAAATTCACACTTACTGAACTTGACATACAATTGTTTCTCTCCCATTATCTGTAGCACTAACCTCAAATGCTCAGCATGTTCCTCTCTGCTCTTTGAATACACCAAAATGTCATCAATAAACACAATCACAAAACTATCTAAGTAAGGTTGAAATACCTTATTCATCAAAGCCATAAAAGCTGCCGGAGCATTTGTCAATCCAAACGGCATCACCAAAAACTCAAAATGCCCATATCGTATTCTGAATGCACTCTTCGTTACATCAGCCCCTGCTATCTTTAGCTGATAATACTCTGATCTCAAGTCTAACTTTGTAAACACCCGATCTCCCTGTAACTGATCGAGCAAATCATCTATCCTCGGTAGAGGATACTTATTCTTCACTGTCACCCGATTCAACTGTCTGTAATAAATATATAACCTCAAAGTCCCATCCTTCTTCTTTACAAACAAAACTGGAGCTCCCTAAGGTGACACAATGGGCCTGATAAAACCCTTATCCAACAAGTCCTGTAATTGTGTCTTAAGTTCCTTCAATTGCTGGGTGCCATCCTATACGGAGGAATTGATGTAAGAGCAGTACCTAGAACAAGGTCAATGGTAAACTCTACTTCCCTTTCTGGGGGTAAACTCGGTAATTTAGTAGAAAACACATCTAGGAAAATCCTAACAATAGGAATATCCTAAATGGTCTGTTCATTCTGGGTATCAACTACGTGAGCCGGATAAGCCTCACATCCACCTCGGATTAATCTCAAAGTACTCATGAATGAAATTAATCAGGCTGACACTGCCTGACTAACTCCTCAAAACATTACTCTCAGCTAATTAGGGGATTCAAGAATAACTTCCTTAGTATAATAGTTCATTACAACTCTATGTGCAGTGAGTCAATCTATACCTAAGATAAGATCCATCTCCCTCAACTGCAATATTATCATATCGACTTTCAACTCCACCTGATCAATTCGAGTGCTACAACCTTTACACACCTCTCTAATTACTGTAGTACTATCTACTGGTATACTTACCTCTAAATCACAATTCAACATTTCTCTCTCACAATGCAGTTTAGATGCCAGATGTGGTATGATTAATGAATGTGTAGATCTTGGATCTACTAATGCAAATGCTTTAAAATTAAAGACATTCAACACACCTACTACCACATGTAGGGAGTTCTGCTTCTCTTATCTAGTGATGGCATAGATCCTGGCCTAAGACTATGGCTGGTTACTCCGCACCTCAGTCCTGACACTAGGACCTGCTGATTGTGCTTTACCTCTACCTCTGCCTATCTGTACTAATCTAGTAGCTCTACTCTACTGGACCGTTGTCTTAGTCATTGTTCCTCCTTTAATTCCAGACTGTGGTCCCAAAGTCTCAGGATAATCTCTAATCTGATGTTCAACAGAGCCACAACGGAAACAAGCTCCTGATAACCTCCAACATTACCCACCATACTTCTTACCACAGTGTTAACAATTAAGCATCTGTTGGAACTGTCCTCCTAACACTTATCCTCTACCTCTACCAGTCTGAGCAAATCCACCTTTCAGTCTAAATCCTGATTGTCTCAATCTAGTCTAGAATTGAGACGATCTATTCTGACGTTTACTGAAACTCCTGCTAGAATTAGCTTGAGGTTCAACCTGCCTCTTTACTCTAGACTCCTGTCTGTACTCTCCCTGACCATCTTTCCAACAACTATTCAATTTTGATCGAGGTCGCTCGTAGTTCCGTAAAACTACCTAAATTAAAAATGGCTAGCCTTGTTCTGATTTCCATGTTCAACCCATCTTCAAATCTCCTATACTTGTCTTCCTCAGTTGGGAATAATGTAACGGCATACCTGATCAACTCATTAAATCCGATCTCATATTCGGCTATTGTCAGACTTCCCTACTTTAGATCCAAAAACTCCTTCATCTTTCTGTCTAAATAAATCTTCGGCATATAATTCTTTCTAAACACCTTCAAAAAATCTTCCCACTTTAAACTACAAGGCCTGGTGGCACTGCCTAGAACAGTTTTCCACCACCAGTATGCTAGACCTTGCAGTAATGAAACTGCATAGTAAAACTTCTCATCAGACTCGCAATCCAACTGATTGAATATCCTCTCGATTTTCTCTAACCATCCTTCAGCCTCAGCAGGGTTTGTACTTCCGTAGAAGTCCACAGCCCCTTACTTTCTCAGTTTATCATACCTCATTTCTCTCTTCTTAGAAATTCTTGGATGCATTTATGCAAACTCAGGTACAGGAGACTCCCTATTGGCTCCTACAAACTCTAAGTTGTTTAAGATAGCTGACTCTCCAACTTGATCTCTTATGGTAGATAACCTATAACAAAAATACTTGTGATCACTATTCAAATCTCTAACTGTATATTATGTCTAAATGGTCTTATATATCCCTATGGATTCCATACCATACTCTGATACCAAAATTTGTAACACCCCACTACCATAGAGTATATACCCGAACATCCAAAGGTCATTCAAGAACATACCCTATGACAATGGCATGTTAGAGCAGTCTTATATACTTATTATGGTATCATACACTTTACAAACTTTGGAAGGCAAATTTTTCATTTCATTCACTAACATAATATTCATTGCAACATTACACTTCATTAGAAAAATATTTACAACATTACAAGCATCTGAGAGTTTACTTCTCTTTTTTCAAAAAAAGTTCTACATGATAAAAGAAACTACATAAATACAATCTACAACTCCTTATATGTCAGCTGGCCGACCTTTGAGCCATTTCTTAATATCAAAACATTCCTCTAGCATATCTTAGGAACTAGGTCTCCTCTCTCATACCTGAAAAGCCACGTTGCAATTTGATGAATTTTGTGAACTCAATGAGCAAACCATCATTGATGAGCTCACTCATATCCAATACACAAAATATCTCACATATGACCAATTTCACAACATTCCTCATCTCAATAAGACATAATGAATGTCACACATTTCAAATGTTCTTTTCAGGCATAATTTGCTCATGCATATCCCAATCAATCATAATATCAACAAATACACAAATATGGCATATCACTATATCATCACAATTTCATAAATGATTTCACAATTTTATATGTACAAATGCATATGCATATCAGACTCCACTTCATTATTATTTTGTTGTGACCGAGTGCCTTTCACTGTCCCACATCCTTTGTGGATATCAGACTCTTTTCAAATACTATCCCATAACTATTATCAATACCGGGCTCATTAATCACGGAGCTAATGGCTCTATGTGCAAAATCCTGAGCTTTAAGCTCTTTCAAATTGGCTACTCAGGTCATAACGCCTTTATCTAATCATGCACATTAATGTGATGCATCAAATCACAAAACATGCTATCAATAACATTTATTCATGATGCACAGTCAGATTCACATGTTCATCCGACCTAAGTCTGGCATTCAACAATATGTTGAGAATACAGATAACTTTTAAATTCATATGCAATCAAAACACTTCCAATACATTCCCAAATATCAAACTCCTCAGACTATTAATGTCCAGAATTGTCACATACAAATCATTAATAGTACAATAATTGGAAGTTAAATAGAAATAAATTAGTCCTAATGAGAATATTTAGGTTACTCACAGTACGATCTAGATTATGCTATTTCTTGGATGGTCCAGCAATGTCTAGATTCAATAGATTGACTTGTGCATCTAAAATCATTCAATACACACAAAATTCACATTACAAAGTCGATCAATCAAATACATATTTAGTCATGCACATATATGTATGTGCCATGTTCCATGCATGCTCAATGACTTTCCCGAGTATGTTTCCTTAATCATAATTCATAATCATTCAAACATTGTCACTTGGATATGTCTTGTTTACACTTAGGTTTACACCTCAGTTAACTTATTTAATCTAAATTCATCAATCAATCATCAAACTAGTTCATTTCAAGCCTAAATGCATCATAGGAAGGTACCTTATCATTTGTTGTTTCAAACTCACTTAAAAGATAACATTTCATGTTCAAACCTTGCCCATGATTGTGACAGAAGCTAGTGCATTAAGCCACAATCGTGGGAACTCTGCCATGATCATGACAGAACCAAATTTTACTAGGCCACAATGGTGCACTGAAGGCCATGATTTTGCCCTGCCTTTCTTCCTCCAATTCTCCACAAATTTCGCTTACTTAGGAGCATCATTTACACTTCCAATTTTCCAAATTCATGCTCATTTATGCATCCTCATTTAGGACTAAATTATACTCCAATTCTAGCTAAAAATTTATTCATTTGATAGCTCATAAATCATAGTCTTTCATACATCAAAAATCAAACTAGAACTATCATATATTATCATGCATTTAGTCTTAATTCTTTCTCAATTCAAGAACACTATACTAACATCTTTCTTAAGCATAAATCCACCTTATTTATACATCAAATTCTAGTCCAATTCATCCATGAATCAACATATAATTTCATGATTTTCATATACCAAGATCAAGCATAAAAACTTCCAAATTCATTTAACATACTTCCAGCACATATCATCACCAACATCTCATTCATTTCATTCCAATTCAAGCATTATTTTTATACCATTAAGCATGCTATAAAGATCATATTGCTACTTACCTACTAAGCTTTCAATTTCACCATAACACTTCAGATTCAACTAGCCCTCCAATCATGCAAGATTCATCACAAACTTAAGGTGAAAATAGGCTAATTTTGGATGGTAATATGAAGGTAACATTCAGTTAGTTTCTTGGCTAATTTGTGAAGGATTAAGGTGTGAATTTTGTGTAACAATTTGGCTAAGGTTAAGATCAAAATATAAAGAAAAGCTTAAAGCAATTTCGACGGAGAGACAATGAAGGAAGCAGCAGAAATTTGGCTTCTGGAACTTGCTTCATCAATATGCTAGGTGTCTCCAAATCACCTAGGCATGTGTCTTAAGGCATGGAATCCATTTGTTCTATAATTAAACTGTCATTAGTCTCCTTAAGATGCTGCCATTTATCCATACTTTATATTGCCAGATGTCACCAATTAATTAGTCCATATGTCTCCTAATTATTGATCCACTTGTCACACAATAATTGATCCGTTGTCATTTAATGATTAGTCCATTTGTCACTCATTTAACTATGCCAAATGTCACACAATTATAAGCTTAGTAGGCCTAATCTTTCATGTATCAATTTATCCTACCACTTGGTATTTTTCCTAATTCAAATGTACATATTAATTTATCAATTTCCCAATTAATCACAATTGATTCCAAATTTTCAATTGTAATCCAATTAAATCAAAATTCAAGACATATCAACTCACAATTCACATCACAGTCATTTTAAAATCTTTCATACCCCGGGACATGTTAATTGAGTGCATATTGATAGTGTGTAAATCTAGCATGTTTTAGTTCCTAATTATACGCTTATTTGGTGATTTATTGTGCTTAAATGTGAGCTTTTACTTGTTTTTATATATTTTGGTTAGGATTGCTAGATCTGATGAGAATGAAGCATTTTGAGCATATTTGAGGAGTTTTTTATCATAGGGGCTGAAGCTGAAGTTTTCTTGGACGTTTTTGACGCTGCCAAGAGTTAGCCTTGCCCAAGTCTAACTGCCAGGGACAGAGTGACGGGCTGAAACTACTTAAACAGCTGGACTCGCATTTTTATTTGACGTTTTAAGCCAATTTAACAGCTTAGGAGGAAGAGTTAAACATTATTTAAATGGGCCTTTTTGTTATATTAGGGTTGGCCGCACTTTTTATTAATATATAAGTGAATTTTAGGGTTTGAGGGGGACACTTTTTGCCTCCTACATCAGTATTACGAATTTCAACTTATTTTTCCAGAATTTTACTTGTTTTCTCCATAGCCATTAGAGGCTAAACTCTTCCTTTCAGCCAGG
>JANQAP020024449.1:0-10657 GCA_026874005.2 Erythroxylum coriaceum | reverse complement strand
CTTTCATAGTATCTGTATTAGGGTTTTTGTATGTACAGATTGTACAGTTTGATGTTGTATAGACTGTTGATTTTGAGTAATGAAAAGAGGAAGAGTTTGGTTTTAAAAATCTTGTGATTTACAATTATTGCTTTGATTATTTAAATTCATATGATGCCATGTGGAGTATTGTAGTGATCGCGCGTAGCGCTCCCTTATCATAGGATATGTATCGGAATGACCTACAGGCGTCCCGATGCGTACCCTACGGTAATGGGGTGTTACAGATAGTCAGTATGTTCAGTCAATGAAACAGTCTAAAAACACATTTAGTTTCTAATGCTAATGGCAATCCCTCACTAATGATTGGATAGTGTTCAATTCCTCTTTCAGATAATCTGAATCTTGACTCTATTTAAGTTGTACCTTCCCTCAACCATAACTTATTATCTGTTGCCCAAATAACATGTGCACTGTCTTATGTTGTGATTTTTTGGCCTAACCATTGGGTTTTTAAGGATATTCAAACTCAGAAGACGATTGGTTACAGTAATAGAAGAGGGAAACTATATTTTTTGGATTTGAAACCTACCAGTTCACATCAGTTGGCTCAAACTCTTTCAGTAAAGCAAATCAACAATGTTGTTTCAACAAATCAAATTAATAAATCTTCTGAAATATGGTTATAGCATAGGAGCTTGGGTCATGCATCTTTTGGATATTTAAAAAAATTATTCCTAAAGTTATTTTCTCAATTAAATACTGCAGATTTTAAGTGTGATATTTATGCATTTGCAAAAAGTCATCGTGTTCCTTTTCCATTAAGCATGAATAAAAGTCCAGCACCTTTTATGTTGATTCACTCTGATGTATGGGGATCGGCTAAAAACTCTTCCTTGAATGGATTTCGTTGGTTTGTCTCATTTATTGATGATCATACTCGTATGACTTGGGTTTACTTAATAAAATCAAAGAATGAAGTTAGTTTTTTGTTTTAGAAATTTCATAAAATAATTACCACTCAATACCAATCTCACATAAAAGTTCTTCGCACAGATAATGGTGGAGAATTTGTTAATCAGGAACTCAAGAAATACTTACAATAACATGGCATATCTCACCAAATGACTTGTCTTTATTCACCTCAGCAAAATGGGGTTGCAGAACGCAAGAATCGTCACTTACTTAAAGTTGTTCAAGCATCTTTGTTTGGAGCTCACATGCCCATTAGTTACTGGGGTGAAGAACTTTATAGTGGAGCTTACCTCATCAATCATATACCCTCCATCACTCTAACGTTTCAGACTCCTTGTGAAGTTCTCCATTCTACTGTAAGTGCCCCTACTACTATGAACTTATCACTTAGAATTTTTGGGTGTGTGGCATTTGTGCATCTTCCTAAACCATTACGAGATAAGTTGGAACCAAAAGCTCTACTGTGTGTCTTTGTTGGGTATGCATCCCTTCAGAAAGGCTACTGCTGCTATCACCCCCCATCACGAGAAATGTATATCACTCTTGATGTTACCTTTTATGAAAATAGCATGTATTATAGTATTCCTGAGTCTTCAATTTAGGGGGAGAGACAAAATGAATTGCAGACCCTGAATCTAAATCCTCCTTTAGACCATTCAGATATAAGTGGTGAATTGTTGGATAAAAGTGGTGAGTGTCTAAAGGAGACGACAGAGGTGTGTGAACAACCTATTCTTGATCATCCAGAAATTAGTTTGAATGAAGGAAATGATCATAATCAAATGGAAGAAACTCTACAAGTACCATCATCTAACTAATCATTTTCTAAGGAAAGCTCCTCTTCTAAAACCCAGGTACATTTTGAATCTCAAATTCCTCAAAAAATCCTTCCTACTCAAATCACTAGAGGTGTACCTAGAGCTAACTATGAAAATTTTATGAGTTATAATCCTAAGTATCCTATGACCAATTATGTATCCTATCATAGACTATCAAAGGAAAGTACATCATTTGTGAATCAATTTTCTGTTGTATCTATTCCTACTAACATGCAGGAAGCTCTAAGAGATCCCAAGTGGAAGGAAGCTATGAATGAGGAAATGAAGTCACTTCAAAAGAACTCAACTTGGGAAGTTGTTGAACTGTCTAAAGGAAAGAAACCTGTTGGGTGTAAATGGGTATTCACAGTTAAATATAAGGCAGATGGAGTCATTGAAAGATTTAAAGCTAGACTAGTCGCAAAAAGGTACACTCAAAATCATGGAATTGACTATATAGAGACATTTGCACCAGTAGCAAAAATTAATACTGTCCGTATCCTTATATCCTTAGCAGTGAATCTTGACTGGCCATTACACCGGTTCGATGAAAAAATGTTTTTTTGCATGGAGACCTTCAAGAAGAAGTATACATGAAATTGCCACTTGGATGTAATATGCAATCAAAAGGTGAAAAACATGTTTGCAGATTAAAAAGGCCCTATACAGTTTGAAGCAATCTCCAAGGGCATGGTTTAGAAGGTTTACGAAATCAATGAAAGGTTTTGGATGCATGCAGAGTAACTCAAATCATACTCTTTTTGTGAAGCATAACAAAGGATTGATTACTTGTCTCATTGTGTATGTTGATGATATAGTAGTAACAGGAAATGACTCAGAAGAAAGGAGTGCATTACAGAACCACCTAGCCAGAGAATTTGAAATGAAGGACCTTGGTCCTTTGAAATACTTTCTTGGTATTAATGTATCAAGATCAAAGGAAGGTATTTTTCTGTCTCAATGAAAATATGCCTTGGATTTACTAAATGAGACTGGTATGATGACGTGTAGCACTATTAGCACTCATATGGAAGAAAATTTAAAGCTGAGCATGTCTTCGGATCAAGTTCCAATAGACAAAGGAAGGTATCAAAGATTAGTTGGGAGACTAAAGTATCTTGCACATACTCGGCCTAACTTAGCATATACTCTAAGTGTCGTTAGTCAATTCATGCACTCTCCTAGTGAAGAACATATGAATGCAGTTTCCTGAATTTTGCGCTATTTGAAGTCATCTCTAGGAAAAGGGATTATGTTTAAAAGGGGTAATAAACTGGAGGTTAAAGGATATACTGATTCGGAGGCTGGATCAATGGTAGATAGGTGATCTACAGTAGGATATTTCACTTTCGTAGGAGGAAATCTGGTTACTTGGTGAAGCAAGAAGCAAGTTGTGGTTGCTTTATCTAGTGTTGAATCTGAATTCAGAGGAATGACTAAAGCAATATGTGAATTATTATGGATTCGCAAACTATTAGAAGACTTGAATATTAAGCATGACAGGCCGATGAAGCTGTATTGTGATAACAAGGCCGCTTGTGATATTGCCCACAACTAAAGCATGTAAAAGTTGATGGGCATTTCATCAAAGAGAAACTAGAAGCAAAGATCATTGAAACACCTCATGTCTCATCTCAAGAACAACTTGCTGACCTACTAACTAAGCCTGTGTCAAGTAAGGCATTTCATGATGATCTTAACAAATTAGGAATGAACGATATTTTCACACCCACTTGAGGGGGAGTGTTAAAGTTTTCAACGTTATTTCCAAGTTGGTGTTCTTTCATATATAGATTGATTGTATGTGTGTGTCTATATATATATATATATTCCTAGATTAGAGATTTGCTTTCCTTGGTGAGAGATTTTCTCTCCTAAACTTTTGCATTCCATGTTTTGTACAGTAATATATATACCCATATATTGTAATAAGAAAGGTATGAAAAAAATAACAGATTTTTGACTGAAAACTCTAGAGATCATACATGTCTAAACAAAGATATTAAAAAGATAATGTATTACCATAGAGAGAGAGGAGGGGAGCGATAGTGTTTGTAAATCATGTCTATAAATGAGTTGTTTGGTTAGTAAGTGGATACAAGTACTACCTTCCTGTCTAGACGTCTAAAATGTACTAGTACTGGGTTGGAAATGATTAAACAACTATGTTTGTTTGTTTTTGTGTTCTATTCGGGAGTTAGCATTGTAAGAAAAAGATGATGAAGAGCATACGGGCCGAAATGAGCAGGAAATTGAAACTTGAGTAGGAGGAGTTCTTTTCAGGCTTTTTAAGCAATTTTAATAATTAGTAAATTATTCATTTACCTATTACAATGTCAAACTATCAAGTTGACTTCTAAATTTTTTCATCAATTAAAAAAGGTTTACGTGACAAGTGATGGCCAATGTCACCCAGTATTTAGGATACCTTTCGTATCAACCGGTACTCGACTAAAACCAGTGCGAAACGGAGGGTCGGTTGCACTGAATTTAAATATTGGTCGATATCGACTGTTTTTGGATAGTACCGGTCGGTGCCAATACCGATTAGTATCGAAAATTTTAAAAAATGAGGGGACCCTTTTGCAAAATTTTCAAAAAATTTTAAACTCTTCCTCCCTTCTTCCCACACCTCCTTCCCCCCTTTTTTTCAAAGTTTTTATAATTAGTTATTTTATTTACTTCAGCTTTTATAACTATTGTGAATTTTTAATTTTTGTTTTTAAAACAAAATAAATATTTTTATTACTAATAATAATTATAAATTAAATAAAACTTAAAAATAAATTATTTTTATTTCAATTATTTTTAATATTTTATATAATATTTATTTAATAAAGTATTAATAAAAATATTTTATTTTAAAATAAATAATTTAAAATTATTATTTATAAATTAATATTTATTTTATATATTTTTTAATTATTAAATAAAATATTCAAATTTTATTTGAAATTTATATATTTAAAAATATTTTTAAATTTAATTATATTTAGAAATAATTATTAAAGTAATTTTATAAATTAAATTAAATTATTTATAATTTTAGGATGATTAAATTATTTTTCATATTAATTGTAATTATTATTTATATGTGAAATATGTGAAAATTAATGTTAATAAAAATAAATAAACTTTTGTTATTTTAAATTTTTTATTTTGATTTTTGAAAATATGGTTATTGTAAAATTATAAAGTATACAGTACAATATACTAATGGTTAAGGATATTTATTGTTTTTTATTGGATGTTTTGATGTAATTATTATTTATTAAAATGATGAAATTGTATTATTGTAATATTTTAAATACTTTGTATTATTCTTAATTTTATATTTGTATTATAATGATTGTTTTTTATATTAATTGTGGTTATTATTTATATGTGAAATATTTAAAAATTATTGTTATTTCATATTAATTGTTATTATTATTTATTATTATGATTTTTGAAAACATGGTTGATGTAAACTTGTAAAGTATACAGTATAACTGTACAATATACCAATAGACTAATTTGCAAATTTTAAAAGAATTTAGGGACTATTTCATAAATTTAAAAACTACCCGAAACGGTACTCAGTATTGGCAGATACCGGTATAACACCGTACCAAAACCCAATCTGATACCAAGTCTGGTATGGTATTTGCAACTTTGATGTCACCACTTGCCGACTACTCTTTTTTTAAATTTGAGACGAAATGTACAGGTATTTTAAATTCTGATGCCAATCAATTTGACTGTAGGAGAAAATAACAGTCATCAAGTACAGGTTCCTCCAAGGCCGAAAAAGACAAACCAAAGATTACCCCAAGCCCAAAGTGGCCATTGTAATTCCCTGCCATTAAAGAAACCATTAACACCTTTGTTGAGAGTTTTTTTGTCATTTTATCTATCTGCTAGAGTCGATTTAGACGACACGATTTAAATAAATCTTTTTTTGAGAATTAACTCAACTCAATCTTAAAACAAACTAGCACTGTAAACAAAAACGCCGATGAAAGTAAAGACAAGCCCACTTAACATTGTAGTTTACAACCGATAAAGACAATATGGGTTGTAGCTTTATAATGTGGACTCTGGAAGCCCAGAATCCAACATTTAGGCAAGGTTTTAAAAACTGGACTAGACTAGTTGGTCTGACCGAAAAAAGTCTAAACTAGTCAGTGATCCGGTTTAGTTTTAACAAAAACCTGTCAGTATAAAAACTGATTGATTTGTTAGAGAACTGACCGATTTTCATCGAACCGGTCGAGACAAAGGATGATACAAAAATACCTAATATTTTGTCTCACCAGTCGCCCCTCTTCTCTCCCTTCCCACTTCTCTCCCTTTCTCGCACAAAAGCGGCATTCATTGCTCTTCTCGAAGATTTACAGAAGAAAAAGAAAAGCCCACCAAATCTCCATTTCTCTCTATAATTAACTCTCTCTATAAATGCAGGATGAACTTCATCAAGCCTCCGTCGATGTCAGCCAGCGACCCCATTCCTAGCTCTCTAATCCACCCACGACGCAAACCTTTCGAGTATGGCCTCTTCCTAATTCCAAAACTCATCTTCCCCGACCTGACCTGACGCAGACTCTCATCCAACTCAAGCAAAAGCTCGCAAACCTTTCAAGTACGTCCTCCTCCCAATTCTAAAACTCATCTTCCCTTACTCGACCTAGACTCTCATCTAAATCAACCAAGAGGCAAAGTCATAGGTTGAGGTTTTGCTAAGTCCTAGAATGGATTCTTCATGTGCATATAGAAAGAATCCTGATTTATCATGATATTTTGTCATATTAATCTCACAAGAGAGATTTAGTTTGCAACAAATATTACAGTATCTGATTTTGTATTTTTGCAGGTTGGTTGTGGTATTTTTGGGGTTTGATGTGTTCTTTGCAAGCTTTTGTGATGTTTTGGCATGTCTGATTGGGATTGCACTCTATTGTTGCTTGTCATGCATTATATTGATTCTTTATGTTATTGCGGGGCAGGTATGAAGGGGCTTGCATTTTCTTCAAATTGATGATCAAGTCCTAGTAAATTAATCTCTTTAACTGCCTCTTGGTATTAGAATTTCTCAAGTTTGTAACTAAAGATCCTGTGCTTGTTTTGTGAATTTGTAGGAAGGTGCATCAGAGGCAGATCTTAGTGTACTTCTAAAATATAGATTTCAAGAAACCAAAAATAGTGAAAAGGAGGGTGTTGGAGCTGGGAAAATGATTCGTATTGAGACAAGTTGTGGATACTTGGCAAGTGAATGCATACTTCTACATGAGGATGTTGTAAGTTGACAGGAGATAAGAATTAGAATTGAGTTTCATAACTGACTCATAAGGTCGATTAACTAATCAACTGTGTGAATCATAGAAATTATTAAACAAATATATTGTAGTTACAAAGATGAGATTTAATAGGAAGTGATTGACCATGAACTAATAAAAGTAGCTGGAAGAAGAAATAATATGATATTATGACACTTAACAATGGATTGGAAAAGAAAAGAAATAGAGGTAGAGATTAGGAAAAGGAAATATAGACCCAAAGCTTTATATAAAACTTTGAGAAAGAGAAATACAATTGAGGTACAGATAAAAGAAATATATGTGAGATAAGGTTATTAATTGAAGTTGTTAATTGATTATGTCCAATATATAAACAGTGAATTAGAAGAAGAAAAAAATAGAGGTAGAAGTAAAGGAAAAAAGACAAACACAAAGATGATGAAAAATATAACTTTGAGATAAGGAAGAGAGTAGAGTTAGAGGAAGAAAAGAAAGATATTTGAGACTGGAGAAAAAGAAAAAGAACAGAGGTAGAGATAAAAGAAAGACATGGAATAAGGGTGTTTATTATGTTAAAAATAATTTTGATGATTCTATGATTAGCATGATAGACTTCAATTCAATTTTCATTGCTTAACTGGATGAAAGAATCAAATCCGCTTACTTTTTCTTTTATTTATTTATAATTGAATTCTACATATTTCAAGTAAGAAGTTGTTAGATAATAACTAATAAAGAACCACGTTAGGTTAGGTTTAAGTTAATGGGAGTTTTGTTGTAAGTTAAGCAATTCACACACTTCCAAGCAACCATCATTTTCATTCCACGTGCATTGTGAAATGGCTTAAGATGAATGCTACATGTCCTCTCTGCAAATATAACATTTTCAAAGGGAATGAAGAGTGAAGAGATTCAAGTATAAATCCAACTTTATAGTGTTCTTGTTGTCTATCTGTACAAAAGAAATCAAGTTTCTCCAAGTTCCAGTGAATACAGTGGCTTGACGAACCTCAAGAGATGCCTAGATTCATAGTATGAGCCACTGGAAAATCCTATCCAGAAATGAAGCCACATCCATATTTTTCTTTTGTCCCATTCCCATCTATGCCTGTGCTATTTGTTTGTTTCTATTGTCAAAACTAGCATCAGCTTACTTTTATATACACAATGTAACTTTTGGTCCTGTTATGTGATTTTAGCTAGTCATATAATAGTTTAGCCGCCTATAAATTTGCAACGTGTTCAATTCAAAGACGGTTTAAAACCTTACATACTTCAATTGATGTCTCTTTTTGTATTATTTCCTCGAGTTTTCCACTTTTGTCGAATATTACGTAACAATGATCTAAGAGTTGTGGAGTGATGCATTATTATGGCAGATGGCTGGACTGATGAAAAAAAGAACCTTGATTAATTTCTTGGTTTATTGTAATATTGGAACAACTTTTATCAAGCCTGTTGATGCTTCTGACATGGTAAAAAGTGCTAATGCTTTATCTGAATTATTCTTTGAAATTGTCAAGTGGGTTGGACCAAAAAATGTTGTGCATTTTATTACAGATAATGTAGCTAATTATGTATCAGCTGGATATTTATTACAATTAAAGTATGGGCATATTTATTGGTCTCCATGAGCTGCTTATTGTATAAATCTTATTTTAAAAGATATTGGTGTTATGGACCATATTTCTAGTCTTGCTTCAAACGCATCTAAGATCACAATTTTTGTGTATAATCATGTCACATTTTGTCTTGGTTAAGAAAGCAAGAAGATTAGGTTAAGATCGTGCGTCCCACTGCTACCAGGTTTGCAACTACATTTATTACTTTGAAAAGTGTTTATGAACATAAGCAACTACTTCAAAATTTAGTGACAAGTAAGCACTTTTCAAGTCATAAATTATCAAAGAGTGAAAAAGGAAAAAAAGTTTGTGCTATTATTCTAGATAATAAATTTTGGGATGCTTGCTTGATTATTGTGAAGATTGTGGCTCCTCTTATAAGACTGCTGAAGATTGTTGACTCATATGAGAAGTCATCTTTGGGGTATATATATGACGGTATTTATAGAGCTCATAAAGCAATTATAAATCTTTTTAAAGGGAATGAGAAATTGTACAAACCTTACATAGATATTATTGATCGGCAATGGGATAAGCATCTTACTGAAAGGATCCACTTAACAGCTTATTTTCTCAATCCTTATTGCTTATATAGTGGAGAAGCACGTACAATTAATATTATAGGCAGTTTGTTTGATGTGATTGAATGCAAAGGTATTTTTTCTATTGAAGAGCAATTACAAGCGATAAATGAAATTAAATTGTATCGTAAAGGTTTAGAGAATTTTGTTAGATCATCAGCAGAGAGAGAACTTATGATGAAAAAAATGTAGCCAAGTAAGTTTTATACTTTTAATTCATTATTTACTTATTAGTAATGTATATTTTTATCATAACTATTAATTTAAAATACAAATGAGTGGTAGAGATTATTCGGTGATAGTGCTCTAACATTGAGAAAACTCGCTATTATGGTACTCAGTCAAACAACTTCTGTATCAGGTTGTGAACGTAATTAGAATGTTTTTGAACGTATTCATACGAAAAAACGGAATCGTTTGGAACATCAAAGACTTAACTTTGTTTACGTTACTTATAATCTAAAAATGAAGAGCATGTATTTTATAGTTTTGTTTTTATTTCAATAATTTTATTTTTATTATTGACTTTACAATTTCTCTATTAAATGTTCAGAGCGCTTAGTAAGAAGAGAATATATGATTCATTTGATATTGATTGTCTTGAAAATAAAGATTTTTTGATCAAAAAAGAAGAACCATCGCTTGATCTTGATTATAATGAACTTGAAAAGATGATTTATGAAGAAAATGTATTTGTCACAACGAATGAATTAAGAGCATATACTGATCATCAGTTCACATCTTATTTTGATTATATTTAAGTTAAAATTATACCGTATTACAAGTTTATAATTGAGAATAATTTTATACATTAATAATTTGTAATTTACTTTAATGCAGTAGAAGAAGTTGATGTAAATATTTTGGATGAAAGCGTAGTTTACGAATCTTTAAGTAACGTTGGAGAATTTAGAGCTTTTGACGATAATGAGACACAACTTCTTTCAGAAATACAATTTTAATTTTTATTGTTATTTTAAGTTTTATATTAGACTCATATTTATTTATTATTAGTTCACTATATAATAATAGCCATTAATGTATTTTTTTAATAAAATATTTTACTTTTATTTATTCTTATAAAATTTACTTCTTATTTATTATATATCAATTTAATAGCAATTTATTACCGATAAAATTTTTAAACTTTAAACTTTTCTTTCGACTAGTTAAATATTTGATCCAATTTTTAAAAGAATGCATTTAGGGGATGAGAAGTCACGGGCTAAATTCTTGATTTATTATATATTTTTTTTCAATCCTTAATCTGTACCAATAAAAATGGGGGAGTCCGGGAGTAAGATACTTCACCAAAACCGTTGGCGGGTTTAGTACCACCCCGCCACAGTAATTGGCGGGGTGGGCTACGTGTTCAATTCCCCGCCAAATGGCGACACTCTCTTCTC
>JANQAP020024384.1:0-10662 GCA_026874005.2 Erythroxylum coriaceum | reverse complement strand
GGGGAAACTTTAGTGCCTTCAATTTCATGCAAAGAATATATTAGTCTATTCCAACAATTTGCTTCTCCCAGTAATTGTATAAAATGTCCTAAAAAAGTGGGTGGTTAAGCCACATATTGAAGAATTTAAAGGGTTTGTTACCTTTAGATTCCATTTGGTTACAAGTCACCACTATCGGACAGTGGTCAGAATCTGGCAACATATTTAGAAAATGTGCTAAGCAAGCAACACCTAAAGAGACCTAAGCTGGGTTAATTAAAACTCGATCCAATTTAGCCCACATCTGATTCTTATGCCAGGTGAAAAACTCCCCCTAAAGGGAGCATCTTCTAAGCCAAGTGAGATATGAAAGTCTAGCAAATCTTTGAACAAATAAGCTGAGGGAGTTTGACAACCAATTCTCTCCCTAGCAGCATAAACACAATTGAAATCCCCCATTATAATCCATGGTAACAGTAAATCAAAACCCAACATCAATAGTTTCACCGAAGTTCTCTTCTTTTAGTAACACTGTATAGCCCACAGACAAAGGACATCATGAACGTATGTTGAGTAACGTAGCATTGAACCCTACAGTGGATGTATTGCTCCCCTATATCTACCACAAGACAATGAAAGAAAGCTGAATTCAAAACTACACACATTCTACCACCTGCAATATATTCAAAATTATGGCAGAAATCCCACCTATTAAATCTTTTTTCATCATCAATTTCAAACCATTAATAGAGAATTTAGATTCAAGGAGACATGCAAGTTTACAATCATGTTGTCTAATGAGCTTGACAACACTGTTTTGTCTCGAGGCCTTGTTGAGGCCTCAGACATTCCAACACAACGTCTTCATATCGCATGTGTGGAAGGTCTCTCCCCTCCTGGTTTCTTACCAAAAGTAGTAAACCCCTTAACTTTATTAGTTCTTAAAGCACTAATTTGCTCCTGAACAGTTGCCCCTTCGGTTACTATTTTATTGGATTGTGTCCCCGAAAACTTTCCTTTGTTTACAACTCTTTGGGCCTGACCCTTTTTCCACTCACCTTCTCCAGGTTTTTTGGTTTCTATCGGAGGCTGGATCTTTTGTACCTTATTAGCAGTCCCCTCTTCCCTAATCACCTGATCTACAATATGCCTTTCTTGCTGGATACGTTGATCACTTGGCTTTTCAGAATGAGAGCACCCTCCTGAACTTTTGATTGGGGAGGTTGAGCTTCAGCCTTTTCCACCTCTTTGTTTAAACTCGTGTGAGCCCTTGAAACTTCGCTCATCCAGATCCCTTCTCCCTGGTTAGGCACAGGCAGATGCATCTCTTCCTACTCTTCATAAATAACATTCAACCCTACCCCCATAGAGCCCTTACTAGAGATACCGTCTTCTGTAGTTCTATCACCCTCATTCTGTGTATTCACAGCACCTCCCTTATTTCCACTCTCCTTCTTGTGTTTTTCTTGTTCTTGACTGAAGCTTTGCATTCAAAAGGATTATGTCCAACCTTCTTACATGAATAGTAGTAATTAGGAAAAGTTGTCCAAAACATTTTGGAGTAAGTTGTCTTCCTTCAATTGTTGTCTTCTTATCGAAACTTTATCTAAAACATTTTAGAGCAAATTGTCTTCCTTTAACTGCCTGACATACTGAAGGCAAGGCAACTCATTCCTCAAAACAACACCTAACTCACTGGCCAATTTTGCAGCTTAGATCTTATCCACTGGGCACCGTTGTATAGGGTCAATTGTCACTGGCAACTTGGTGTTCATTGCAACATTCATCCGTTGCAACTCAACTCCTTTTTTCTTACCTCTACTTCGTTTTCTGATGCCAGTATTGGAACCTGAAAAAAACATAATGAGAAAAACACACTAAACATGTAATGAGCAATTTTAGCATAAATGTAAATATGTTTGGTTAACAATAACAGATCTGAAGATCCATCATGACTACCAGACGATGTTGGTAAAGGTTGTTGCTGACTTTTTTCATTCGATGATGCAATTGTTGGTTGTTCTGTGGGAGAAATTTCATCTGCCGTTACCACCCGCTTTCCCTTGTTTCTACCAGGTGCCATTATGATGAACTTGTGTAAAACGAAATATGAACATAACGTATAATTGTAATTGAAAAATAAAATTAACATTTTGTGAAACATTAAAAATATGCTTGTATTCATGGTAAATTAACATAACTAAAACATTAACAACATAAGGCCATTACAAATTGGAGACATTTCAAACAACACAAACAATTTATCTACATGCAATCATCATGATCATGATTTTGAAAAATGTCATCATTAAGTGACACATGAAAAATATGCTTATAGTCATGGTAAATTAACATAAGTAAAACATCAACAACATAAGGCAATTATCTTCTTAACATTTCAAACAACATAAACAATTTATTTACATTCAATCTTGATGATCAAGATTTTAAAAATCATCAAGATCCGCAAAAACATAAATGAAACATTAAAAATATACTTGTAGTCATCGTAAATTAACATAACTAAAACATCAACAATTTAAGGCAATTATCTTCTTAACATTTGAAACAATACAAACAATTTATTTACATTCAATCATCATGATCAAGATGAAGAAAATCATCATCATTAAGTACATTATCGTTTGATTCTTCATCACTAATGTATTTGAGAAAAGTATCGTCATTGTCATTTAAATCATCCTGAGTATAGTCTTCATCTATTTGTAAGATAAGATGGGCTTGGACTTTATCTAGTTAAACTATATTGGGCTCGACATCTCTCCTATGGAATGATGACATATCTGTATCTTCTGCTTCAATGCCTTCATTATTGAACTCCAATATAATATCTTGATAGACTTCATCAGTATCCTTATCCAATTTACCAATATACCTTTCACAAAAATCAAAGACATTCCTTTGTTGAAACTTTTGAACAACCTTCCAATTGCTACCTAATACAATATCGTTGACGTAGAAAACTTGTTTGGCTTGACTTGCAAAGATAAAAGGATCATTATCATACCATGTCTTACTAACATTTATGTTAGTAATATGCCCGTTCATTCCTATGTCAATTAGATCAAACCATTTGCATTTAAGTAGAACAACCTTCTTATCTTTGATGTAGTGCAGCTCTATAATTTCATATATGACACTGTAGGACTCAATGATTTTGTCATCATGACATTCTTCAACGACAACCCTACTATTTTGACTTCTAACTCGACTATCTCGATCTTGTATGTGATATCTCGCCCCATTAACAATGCAACCTGTGTTTTTCTTCCGACAAATATGAGGCCCACATGTCAAATTATATAATCCTATTGTTGCTTCTTGTATGTTACGGTTATGTAATCGTATCATCTATATGATAAATTAAAAATAAATATGAGGATTAGACATATTCTCATAATTTTATAATATGTAATTAATATGAAACTTACTCGATTTCTAAACCATGATACAAGCTTCTGTCTATATCTTTCTTCAACATTAATGATCCCTTTGCTTTGAATTGTGTCCTTGTGCTCTCTATTAAAAAAACACAGTAAGTTCTCAGAGTTAACGAAGATAATTATAATATGATTGTTTAAATGAAAAGGTACTAATAGGCAATTTCAAATTCATCTTTAGTTAACTCGACATATTTTCCTGCACCAAGTGGCCTAACTTTTTGGGAGAAAATAGATAACCCACCATCATTATTAAAATCAAAGTTACGTTATGGTCTATTAAATCTTGTCTCCACATCAGTTAAGTACATTAAACAAAAAGTCAAGAATTCATTTGCTATATAAGCCTCTGTAATAGACCCCTCCGGTCGAGTTCTATTACGTACATAATGCTTAAGAGAGCATAAAAACCTGAACATAAATAGTTATAAGCTTAGGACTTGTTACAAACAAATAACATAGGGCAAACTTGTTGAATTTTATATGAATTACCTTTCAATTGGAAACATCCATCGAAATTGAATCGGTCCACAAAGTTTTGATTTATATGGTAAGTGAATTTCCAAATGAACCATAACATCAAAAAATGATGGGGGAATAATAGTTCAAGCTTACATGGAATCAATGCTATGTCTTTCTCCAATTTATCAAACTCTTTAACTTTAAGTGTCTTACAACATAATTGCTTAAAAACTCTCCCACTTGACCCAAAGTAACGAACACATCTTTCGGCAAATACCCACGTATTCCAACAGGAAGTAGTCGTTGCAAAATTATATGAAAATCAAGACTTTTCAACCCTGACACTTTTCCCTCCTAACATTCACACAATGACCGATATTAGATGCATACCCATCAGGAAATTTGACTGGTTAGAGGAATTGACAGACTGATTGTTTCTTACTTTTTGACATGTTGTAACAAGTAGGGGGAATAAAGTATGAACCATCATCTCTTCTTTTCAAATGCAAATCTTTTCTAATATTCATGTCTTCCAAGTCTAGTCTAGCCTTAATAGTGTCTTTGGATTTCCCATCAATTCCCATGACAGTCCCTAAAATGGACTCACAAATGTTTTTCTCAATTTGCATGACATCAAGATTGTGCCTCAATAGTAATTCCTTCCAATATGGCAAGTTGAAAAATATGCTTTTTTTGTCCAATTCAGTTCAATATCATTTCTCTTACGCTTTCTATTACTTGGGTGTTTGCCAAGTGTAATGTCACCTAAATGTGACAGTTGGTAAACAATATCATCACCTGACAACTGCATCGGAACTTCACCTAACTCAACTGTGCCATTAAACTGTTTACTTCTTCGCCATCTATGCCCATCTTCCAAATAACGACGATGACCCATATAACATATTTTACTTCGTATTCTTTTTAGATATGTTTGATGGTTATAGACAGGACAAGCCATATACCTTTTAATGCTCCACCCCGAAAAATTCTCATAAGCTAGGAAATCATTTATAGTCCACAATACAGCAGCATGCATTGTAAATGTGTTGCCTTCAACAACATCAAAAGTTTGTAATCCATATTCCCATAAATCTTTTAAGTCATCAATTAATGGTTACAAGTAAACATCGTTGTCCTTACCAGGACCAGTAGGTCCTGGAATAAGCAAAGACAACAACATAAAAGGCTCCTTCATACACTTCTATGGAGGTAAATTATATAGGACTAGAATCACCGGCCACATGCTATATGAGTTACTCATATTACTAAAAGGATTAAATCCATCTGAGGCTAATATAAGTCGAACATTATGACAATCTTGTCCAAACCATGGGAACTTTCTATCAAGTTCTTTCCATGTCATTAAGTCTGTTGGATGACGCATAATGTTATCTTCAATGCGTTTCTCTTTATGCCACCTCGTATACTATTTTTGTTGACATAAACAGTCTTTGTAATCGTGGTTTAATAGGAAAGTATTGAAGGATTTTCATTGGTATCTTTTTTCCTCTCCCATCATCCACCTGCCACTTTGATGTAGCATAAATAGGACACTCCTGAAGTTCTTTACATTCCTTTCAATAAAGAACATAGTCATACTTATAGGCATGAATTGAAATATATCCCAATCCAAGGTCCCTTAACAGTTTCTTCGCATCATAGTAAGATTTTAGTAACTTATGTCCGATAGTTAATGCATCGTTTAGTAAGTCAATTAACATGTCAAACGACTTGTTACTAGATTTATTATAAACCTTCAAATGCAACAACTTCATAATAAATGATAGTTGAGAAAAATTAGAGCACTCTGGATATAATTATTCTTGAGCAACATTCAATAACTTCCTAAAATTATCTTCTATCATACTACCAATTATGTTAGGCAATCATGTTTCATTCATAGTCTCCATATAATTCTGCCAATCGTCTAACATCTCATCAATCCTATCACCAACATCATCATTCACATCTCAACCATAAACATCGTTATTGCAACTATCATCGTAAGATGTACTGGCATTTCTATTACAACTTGCTTCCTTACGTTCACCATGACAAAGCCATGGAGTATAGAATTTGTCTATGCCTCGGATAAGCTAGTGATTATATACCACATCTTGACTTTGGAAGTCCATATTTAAGCAATCGATATATGGACAACGAATACTACATTCATCACCCATTTGATCTTTTACAAATTGCATGAAACTTTTAACTCCTTTTACGTATTCAGTTGACCATTTTCGATGAGACATTCAACCCTTATCCATTTAACTATACAATATAAGAAGATAATAGAGTTATAACATGCATTTTTCTTTTTATATTATGTTAAAAAACCTATGTTTAATATTACATGTAGTCAATAACATTGTATTAGTTCATACGCACTAATTAATAAACAATATACAATAAAATGAAATGACAACCGATATATAAAACAATAAAGGCTACTACTAATTCGTATACCTAAAGATGTATAGTTATGTACAGTTGACTTGAGTTGTTTATGTTGTTGGAATAGAAAACTGCACTCTAATACAAATTTAAAAAGATAGAAAGAAGAAAGGGATTAAAGCCGAAATAATTTTCTCAATTCTAGAGTAAATGTGGTGGGCAGGGAAAAATTTACCTGAGGATGCCACACAAATTATGCGGTTTTTGGCTCCAAGTAAAAAAAGGAACACAAAATTTGCAAAATAGACAAAGGATTTGGTGAACAACAAAATCTATTATAAATAAATTGAAAACTATAAATTAAAGGTTAAATGGCCTAAAATCATATTTAATATGCATAGACATTATAATAACAAAGTACTAAGACATCATGATTAAGAAGTCTTTAGATCAAACGAAAAAGAAGTTATGAGAGCCCTTGTTTTTGATATACTTTGTTGTTAATCTAGATTATCTTATAAACCAGAACAAACAAATGTATATTATCATCTACAATGTAACCAAGTCCTTTAGAATCCATGCTCCATTGGCAGCTACCTTAGTGGTGATCATGTAATTCATAGGGCTCACTTAGCCCAAAGTTACTATTTTCATTAGCGCAATCTTAATAATTCCAGCCGAATTTTAAAGATGGTCTAATAATAATATGTACAACTTACAGGTATATATATATTAGTATTTTTTTAAAATTGTCACCTCATATCATTAGACAATAACTATATTAGGTTTACTCCTAAGTTGCCAAGCATTTAGGGTAAAATGATGGCTATTAACATAACAAACAGTGCATCAAATTATGCTTAAAGATTTCATATTGGAAAATAAGCGAGATACAGTTGGCATTTTGGAGTCTAGAATCAAGTTAGAAATTTATAACCTCCTTAATCTTTTTCCTATACATTGGAAGTAAATCATAAATCACTCAAGCCATCTTAATGAAAGAATCCTTGTCTTTTTTAATGCTAATAAAGTAGAGGTATGTGATTTCTTAAGTTCAAATCAACTAATTCATGTAAGAGTTAAGGAAAATAGGCTAATAATGAGGTGGACATCTCCCTTGTATATACTCACAACACTATTCTCCAAAGAACTTCTCTATAAATAAAGCTCAATAATTTTTCACTTTCTTTTCTATGCTTATCATCATCATCATCGTGCATGTTGACAATAAATTACATGTGAAAACAAGTTCACTTTTGGAAAAAAAATGAATTAAAATAAACCACAGGACTTTCATCAAACACCTTGTAACCATAATATAAAATACACCTAACTTCAACCATTCATTATGCCTGTTCCCTTTCTTCACCATCATTAACACATTTCAAAACAAACCAAACCATTATCTTATTCAATCCATGCAAACAACTCAATAAATCGAAGAAACCCACAACAATTACCATTCGATATCATTAACACATTCAAAAACAAACCCACAATAAATCGAAGAAAAACTTACCAGGTTGAGCTTAACTTCAGGAGACGATAGATGGGGGGAAGATAAGAACAAAATGTTGCATAATGACGGGAGGAACACCATGGAAAATCGATTCAGTGAGAGAGAAAGAAGAAACGACACAGAGGGGGGCTGGGGGGAGGGGTTTGGGTTTAATTTCTGGTTAGGTGGGACGTCGTTGTTTGCTGTTAGACAAACGATGACCACCTAAAATTTTTTTACCGTTGCAACATTTAGCGATGTAAATGAGATTTGTCATCAAATGTCAAACATTTAGCTACGATATATGATAACCGTCACCAATACATTTAGAAAAACGTGAAAAACGGTGTAGTTATATTATTATGATCTCCCTCATTTTGCGACGAAACAAAGATTCATCGCAAACTACCATGCTTTGGCTACGAAACAACTATAGCATCGCAAAATGTACAACATTTTGCTACCAAGCTATTAAATCGTCGCAAAAACTATTTTTTTTACCTTTTTCGACAGTGGTAATTTTCGTCGTCTAAAAGTATAATTTCGCTACCAATTTTATATAACATCGCCAAAACCCAAGCATTTTCTTTACATCTTTATTTTTCTTAATTGATTAACATATATGAGTTTTTCCTATTACCAATAACAAAATGAAAAATTAATCTTCTCACTTATATATGCAATTGTTCTTCATTTGCTTAATTTTTGGGAATGACTAATCTTTAAATACAATTTGTTAGAAATAGTTTTATAATTATATTACAATGTCTTCTTAAATTATTATTATTTTTTGATTAATTACAAAAATTAAAATGTTTAATTTTTTAAATAAGTTTTGTGAAATTATATTAACGAAAATGTATAATTGTTTAAAAATTGTAAGTCTATTTTATTTTATTTAAACGGTCAACGAATTAATTTACAAATAGATTTCAAATAAATAATTTAATTTTTAATTCAAATTATGTTTTATTTGGAATAGGAAAATAAATTTATTTATGAACCGGCGGCCTTTAAATTTATTTATGAACCGGCGGCCTTTAGCGACGAACCATGTATTAGTTGCTAGATCTGATGATTGTCGACTAAATACAATAAATTGTAGCAAATTAATTAATACTACTTCCAGACAACTACAGTAAACAATAAACGACATCGTTTACATAAACTAGAAAAATAGCGTCGTTTTGTAGGTTTTCAAAGACAAAAACATAAAAGCCTACTCCATTCTAGTTTAAGCTGTCAACACCAATCCAAAATCCTCTCGCAGATAGGTTGCTTAGGTTTTGTGTTCTGCTCATCACCGTCGAAGAACGATTATTCACTTAATTGGTATTATTCTTTTGTTCTGTTGTGAGTTATTGTGATTATTCTTTTGTTCTTTTGTTCCATTGCGATTATTCACTAAAACCCTTTAGGTGTTTATTGTGAGTTCTTAATTATGCATTTGATGTAAAAGTTATGTTTATGGTTGTGTTCTGAAGATGATTTACTGTCTATCTTTGTTATTTCTTTATGTCTGTCTTCCCATCGACGTTTAACGCTTAATCTCATCAATGCTTTGTTTCTACATTGATGAAATTGTTTCAAGAGTATTTTATTTTTATTCATTTCCATTAATAGTAATATAGAGACATATAGATAATACTATACTTCTGAACATCAATAACATAGTCATGTCTATTCTACTTTAAATTCTAAATTTTGCATCTGATACAAATTACACAATAGGTTTTCGAAATTTTAGTAAGGGTAACTTTCATATCACTAGGCACATTGAAGATGTACAAGTGCTAAACTGGACTAATTTCACTTATCATCGAAATTGGAGTCAAACATATCATCATTTTATTCTAAATCGACTTTTGCAAAATACACCTCTTAATATTATTAATCAAGGAATGTCGTCATGGAGACTAGTTTCAGATGGCCCTAATTCATTCCGTTGGGAGGAATGTAGCAAAATTGTCCCTATTGAAAAAACCAACAATGCAAAAAAAATCTCCACTTCATACACTAATCATTGTTTGCCTTCCATGGCCAATCTTCTACTTCAAGGTGTTTAGTATCATCCGAACAACATTACTTTCCTTATTATGTACATCTCATTTCATTTTATGAAGCTATTATATATATTCATATTTGATGGTTTATACTACATGTTGTTTTAAGCTTCCTTGAGTCTCAACGATAAAATGTATGGCCAAGGAGGCAGGAGCGATGTCACAACAGTCTGTAAAGGATTAGGGAAATCAGTTGTTTTGGAAAATTCGTCAATTCCACATACTTCGTTTGCTCATTCACGTATGCATGTCACCCCAATTTCAGTTCATTTAATGGTTTACTAATCTGACAATATCTAAGTTCTATACTAATTATGTTATAGGTACTAAATCTAGTGACTCCTTCACTGTATTCTCTACAAGTTTAGCTATAGTGAAAAAGCTGTTGCAAAAGGGTGTGAAAAATCCTACACTTGAGGGAACAACTTTTACTGCTCCAATTGGTGCGTTCGAACGTGCAAAGACCCTTCTCAGGAATCCAGACATCGAGGACTCATTTACTTTTATCGATTCTCAGGTTACTTGGAATCAAAATAAATAATTATATAATGGTCATTTATCGAGTCAATCAATTAAACTCAGCTTCAAAGTTGATTTATTGTTGTATGTTTAATAATTTGTCAAACAACATATCTACTACTTAGGGGTCAAGTTGCGTACTATTGAATGTGGTCTATTATTGTTCTGATTCTATAACTATATGAATTGGGTAACTTCTAATCCAAAGTTCGTACTACTCCATATATCATATTATTATATTGATAAAATTATTTAAAATTTTTATAACTAATTTTTGCAA
>JANQAP020024341.1:0-10665 GCA_026874005.2 Erythroxylum coriaceum | reverse complement strand
CTACTATGTATTAATGCAATGACAAGTTGAGGTTTTTAATTATTGTGTTTTGTGACTTTTACATACATAGTTGATGTCATGATTGAGTTGGATATATTGCCATGTTATAAGTGAAGGTGTGTAGTGAACACGCCATTATTATAGATTATATACTGGAATGTGCTCAGGGTGTTCCGGTATGTAACTTATGGTAATGGGGTGGTAAAATTTCGCTCTTAGTTAATCTAGTTTTTGATGAGTTGCCAAGCACAATGATATTAGGAACACTTTGGTTTTTTAATCTAGTCATTACTTTTGTTTATTTGTTTTGTTTTATCTGACGTGATTTTGTTTTGTTTATTTTTTTACTTTATTCAATTTGTTTTTGTTGTTTTGGTGATTTCCTTAATTTAGGCTAGACTCTAGGTTGGTTTATGACCTAGAGTAATACTAAGAACTTATTTAACGTAGATTTGGAGATAGAAATAACTGTGTGTAGGAATCATTGTAGGACAAACCTTAGGGAGTTTGAACTAAATCGTTGAATAGAGGACTTGCAAGGTGACACAGATATCGAGGAATCACATAACATGGCAGTACAACCACGAAAGATGTTTAATTACGCTAGGCTAGGCTTAAATGGCACAGAATCCAACATTGTGAGACTAACTATATATGCAAACAATTTTGAGATCAAGTCGAGCATCATCCAATGGCGCAATAGTTAATTTAATTCGATGGACTCCAAGACAAAGACCCTAACGTAAACATCTCTAACTTCTTAGAGATCTAAGACACATTTAAAATCAATTCTAGCAAATGACGATGCAATCAGATTGCATTTATTTCCTTTCTCATTAAGAGGAAAAGCAAAGCAATGATTAAACTTGATGCCATGTTCGTCACTGACCATCTGGGATCAAGTGGTGGAAAAAATTTTACTGAAATATTTTCCTCCCACTACAACTTCGAAGCTAAGGAATAACATCTTTTTGTACTCCCAATCTGAAAGAGTGACATTATACGATACATAGGAGAGGTTTAAGGAGATGCTTCGATGATGCCCTTATGATGGATTGCCTCTGTGGATACAAATCCAAACATTTTATAATAAGATAAGTCAGAATATGAGGCAGTCAATTGACATAGCAGTTGAAGGGATGTTGAATAATAAGACATCTAAAATGGCCCAGGAGTTGATTAAGGATATGGCCATAAATAACTACCAATGGTGCTCAGCTAGAGCACAATTGCTAATAGACCATCTGGAGTATACAAAGTAAATGCGGTAACGAGATTGGCAAGTCAAGTGGAAGCTCTGAGTAAGAAAAAAATAATATTACTATGGCTCCGCAAAGAAGAGTGATGCAGTCTGAATCATGTGGGTTCGATCACCCTGGAGAAGAATGTCGATCTAATCAATCCGAGCATGTAGATTATTTGGGAAACGCTCTAAGGAACTAAAATAAACATTCTAGTAAGACATGTAATCCGAGATGGAGGAACAACCCTAACTTTTCATATGGAAATCAAGGATAATAAAGGAATAACTCTCCACCGGAATTTCAAACATATACATCACAACCAAGGAAACAAAATATGGATGAGATGATATTGGAATTTATTTAGGATTCCAAAGGAAAACATTAGTAAAACGAAGCATCCATAAAATCCTTGGCAATAAAGTTTGAATAACTAGACAAATCTATAGTGGAGTGACCTAAAAGGAGTTTGTCGAGCATAATTGAAACAAATCTGAGGGAAAGGATAATAACAGTCACCCAGTCTAATGCAAAGATGTTCTATAAAGAAGAAGATGAAGAGGTGACTACTGAGGGTCACTCTAAAGTGGTTAGCGAACCTACTTTGAAACTAGTCAAGGAATCTCAACCTTCTATTCCGAACCTTATTCAAATAAACAGAAAAGAAATGGAAGACGAGTTAGACTATGTCATTGGTCTATTAAAGAAACTCAGAGAAGAGTTTCCTTATGATAAAATCTTTTTGCATAGACCAAATAGTTAAGAATTATTAGAAGAGATATCGTCAAACAAGAGGAACTGAAGAAGTTGGAGAAGGAAGAGTCAAGCAAGGAGAGCTCCAATGAAGTGACGACACTACCACAGAAGCAAGTTGACCTAAGGAATTTTAATATTCCTTGTACTATTGGTAGTGTCAAATTTGACAAGATATTTGCAGACTTAGGAGCATGAATTAATTTGATGCCTTATACTTTGAGTAAGAAATTGAAAATAAGTGAATTAATGCTAACTAGGATGTGTGTACAAATGGCTGACAAATCACTCTACCATCCTAAGGGCATCATTAAGGATGTACTAGTTAAAATGGATAAGTTCTCCTTTTCGACCGATTTCACCATCTTGGACATAGATGAGGATATAGAAATACTCATTATCTTGCGATGACCATTTTTAGCTACCGCCAAGTCTTTTATAGATGTTGATGCAGACGAGTTAACTATAAGAGTGTGGGATGAGAGGGTTTCATTTAAAGTGTTTGATGGTAAAAGAAATCCTCAAAATTTGTGGACATTATTAAGAGAAAGGAATCTTATGAAAAGGTTATACTCATAAGGACCCACCCAAAAAGACACAAATTTGAAAGGATATTCGAAAAAAGAAGGTAAAAAGAAAAGTGGTAAAAAGCACAGTCAGGTGGCTTACTTACAGGTTATAAAACCTATAGCTATGCTACAATCACATGAATTATTTGAACCACTATAATCAAAAGAAGTATGTCAAGCTAGTGATGGTAAACGAAGCACTGCTTAAGAGGCAGCCCAAGATTAATGACTTTCTTTTGTTATATCACTTTCGTGTTTTCATTTCGTCTTTATTGTTTGTTGTTTTAAATTATGTTATTTTCTTTATTTCTTTTTATTTTTTTCTTTTATTTTTGCAAGGATAAAATTGACATCAGAAGGATCAAATTCAAGAAATTGTCACAATCAGGAAAGTACCAAATAGCCCTCTCACTTTCATATGTACTTGTATTCTATACATTGAGGACAATATACAATTTAAGTATATAGATGGGTTTACTGAATTTTTAATGATTTTCTTTAAGCTTATTATAATCCTGAATATAAATCTTATTAACTAATATCTTGAATTGGTTAAATCAGTCTATTAATAGTCTAATTTCTTGTTGAATATTAATTTAAATTGGTGTGCAAAAGGATGATGGTTAGAATGAAATTAGTTTTCTAAGTCATATTTTTCGTAATCATTGAAATAGTCAAGTTGAATGAAATTGCATATTATCTACATAACCATTTTTTTCGTGAGCTTTTAAGCCCAAAGAGCAAATGTTCAAAATTTTTAAAGCTCTTCTTAGTCTTTTGTTTGTGTTATCATTACATAGTAGGATAATTTTAAAACTTACTTTTATTATACATATTGAGACCATATCTGTGAAAATTAGAAGCAATAACATGATAAAGGCACCTAGATTAACCAACTTGTTTAAGCCTATTTCTTTGAAAATGACCCTACCCAAAAATTTACCTTTAGGAATTACCAAGTTAAGCCTTACCCTTTTTCATTGATTTTACCCACATATTAACCTTTATCATATTTTTCTTTGAAACCTTTTTATTATGTTAAACCTTGAAGGTTATTTACATTATTCGTTTGTTAAGACTTGAAATTTGAGAAAGGTCCAATATTTGTCAAATTGTGGTACTGAATGTTTATTATAAAAAAAGAAGAAAGAAAAAATTTAGGGTACCAATAGAGTTACATTGAAAGGACTTATATGTTTTGTTACCAAGTCTTATAATGTTTGTTGAGAAAATTTCCTTCACTTAACCCTTTTTATTAACCCATTCATACCGTACCTAAGCCCCATTACAACCTTTATAAATACCTTTAGGTTTTTGTTTCTAGTTTGTACATAAGTGGTGGAGATGTGATTTTATTGCAAGCCTATAGTAAGATTTTTGCTATGCATTGGTTGAAAGTTTTGACACTTTTCACCCAAAACATTTGAGTGCATTGAGTCAAATCTTGGTGAGGGTGTAAAGAGGTGTGCTTTTGATTTCAATGGGATTGTTGATGTGACTTTTATTAATAATACTTAGGAAGTTAATTTTATGACAACTTGATTATGCTTGTATGTTATTTTGATTCAATAGGATATAATGATGTATAGTATGAATGGACATAATGAGATTGGTGACAGATTAACATTGAAAAATTTATAATTTCAATTATGGTTTGCTTGAGGACAAGCAAAAGCTTAAGTGTGAGGATGTTTGATAGATGGATATTTGACTATATTTTGACACCCATATTTGATGTATTTTGCGTGATATTTGACACTTTTGTCATATATTTGGTACGTAATTTGCTTCAAGTGTGTTTATAGGCGATTATTGCCTTCATGGACTTAAAGGATAAGAATTCAGGGGAAAACGTGGTTAAAATAGGAAAAAAAAACAATTTGGAAGAAATGCATGGCCATGCACTTTTGCACGTCCATTTACTTTCACAATATCGGACATATTTTAATTATGCATGTTCATATGCACGGTCGTGCACTTGCCTATAAATAACTCAAAATTCTAGGTTTTTATATAAATTTGATGTTTTGGAGGAAATGGAAGGAGGAGAGCTGTTGGCATCATCTCGAGACATTCAAACGTGATTTCAGAGGTGATTTGGATCTTGCAGAGCAGAAGATGCAGGATTTTTAACAAGAGATCCATTAAAAAACAAGATCAGATGTGTACATTCTTAGAATACATGATAAAGAACAATCAAAGAGATTTATAATTATAATTATGATATTTTCTATTATGTTTTCTGTATATATGGATATAATTTTGTGTTTGTCGATGTATAGTTAATTAATCTATTAGTATCTAGGTTAGATGAACCTTAGTTGAATACTTTGACATGTTTTGATTCTTTTGTAAATGTAATTGTGTTTGTTGATTATCGCGATCCAACTATCCGTTCTATTTACTGTCTATTAATCTTATTTTTGTACTTTAATTTGATTTCATACTTAGCAATCGAGAAATCCTAGGTTGAATAAATCTATGATAATTGGAAAGAGTTGATTACAATCCTAGAAATAAGACGACATAAATCTTCTGGATTAGGTTCAAACCTAATAGAGTGATTCAAAATATGGTAACGCAATCCTATAAGTTTTAACCTGATTAATTTGGTTAGAGATCTTAAGATTATTTGTTAGTAGGCTCAAGGTTAGGTACTAGCATACCTTAGGATTTTCCTTAGTCTAAATCAATAACATAACTAGACGTCAAGGAATTAATCGGTTAAGGTTTATAGGGCTTCAAAGCCAAGGTACTAATCATCTAATATCAGTAATTAATTTAGTGTCACCAATCCCTTCCTTTAATTCACATTGCCTGTTTATTTTATTTGCTTAATTTTTGTTTCTTAAGTTAAAACCAGTATCAATCTGTAGGTTAGATAATAGGACAATAGTAATTACTAGTACTTACCGTCCTCATGGGATCGACCTGTATTTGTCGATACTAGCTACAACTACACTGTGCACTTACGGTATTTAATATTGAATATCGTGCTCTAGGTCAATCAATCATCATAATTAATAAGGACCTTTAATAGACCACGCTTTCTCCAGTTTTTGAATGCCCTTTCTTTCATAACAGGAAAGGCAACTCTTCTATCAAGAAAGAAACCAACAATGGTGGTATTCCATCTTTGTGCTATGACTTTTAGAGTGTCTAATAGAGGTGAAACTATTATGTTTTCAGCAACTCCACTAGAGGGACAAAAGCTGAGCTTAACTTCTAGTTTGTGATCCCACACCAGTTACACCCAAGATCTCTTAATGAAGGCTCAAGATAAAGAGAATTCAATTTGAGGGACAATTGAGGTCGAGGGATCAGCTTGGATTCTAGCAGTTGAAGATGGGGAAGACTTCATGATCTTAAAGGTTAATGTCTAAAGTACAAAGACAAAAATAAATGGATAAGAGCTAAGGACTGGTCTTAAAAAGGTACTTTAGAGTTGAAAGAAACAGAGGGAATTGATTGAAGAAAGGATAAAGGAAAGATAAGTAAGGGAAATGGTGGATACAAGGATGAATAAAAAGTAGAAGAAGTAAGCAACTATAGCTACAAGAGCTACAATAAGTCATGCGAGCATGCATTTGGTGCTTCACTTTAACACTAAAAACATGCTTCTCATTCAAAACCTATTACTTAATCCATAATCCACTCACATACAAACTCTTTCAAGGCATCTACAAGTGAATTATAAATAGATTTAGTCATTATTATAATTAAATCATGCATTAAGATCTAAAAAAATACAATTCACAAAAATATATCATTTCATAAATTAAAATAAGTCAATCTATACTAAAAAAACTAAGGTTTTCTCTATTTAAAAATAGAAAAGCGATTAGTTGCATATCATAGTTAAAATAACAAAGCAATATACAAAAATAAAGAAAAATATGGTAGAAATAAAATTAGATGAGAATCTTGATTTTTCTAATAGCTTATCCATTAAGATGATATTTGGATCTTCAATATTTAATGAAAACAGTCTTAGAATTTGGCTCTCGAGGGTTCTTGAACTTCTCAACTGCTAACACTAATTTTTAAAGAGAAAAAGATGTTTCTAAACTATAACGTCCTAAAAATTTCTTCACAATTTAGGTTTTAAATGCCTTATATATGTTTTTAATTCCTTGGACACAATTTAGGTCACTGCCATAGCCGAGGTCATGGCTTTATTTCTTTTTAGGGAGAGTTACCTTCTCTAACACACTAGTGCCTCCAAACCGTGGATCTTCTTGTTTCTTTTCAAATTAATGTACAGTCTCCAACATACTTGTGACTTAGACTATGTTACTTTATGAATTTTATTCAATTTTGTATAATCTCTCTCCAGGTTATGTTTTAGGTTGTGTCTCTAGATGGTTGTAGTTTATACTATTTTTTGATAGGTGTTTTAGTGTGTTTATAGATGCTTATTAGATTATTGTTACATGTATAGGCTTAGAGTTGTGTTTTTGTGAGTGTTTATTTATATTCTAATTATTTTGTGGTTTAGAGCACCTTTTCAATCGTAATTATATGTTTCTTGAGGTGTTTGATGTGTTTATTAGTGCTAGAAATCAAAGAAATGAAGAATAAGAGAGTTAGACATGCATGGGCTGCATAGAGCAGTGCACGATCATGTAACTGGGTTTGCATGATCATGACAGAGAGTAAAATTCTAGATGCATGTCCGTGACACGCAGATGCACAACCGTGATAGAGGCTTTTTAGACACAAAATTTTTCATCTGTTTAAAGCTTAGAGGGTATTTTTGGAATCAATCAAAGTGAGGAAAACCTAGAAAGAGCCCTAAGACTGTCAGAAACTATTTAAGAACAAGAAAACACTTCAAAAAGGTAGCCTCCATCCTGCAAAAGTGGATCAAATAAGGAAGATCGAGAAAGACGTCCATATTTCCAGTTTTCTAGATCAAACTTCGAATATAATTTTTCTTTCTTTGGTTTTTGGTATTTTCATCATACTTGATGTGTAAATTGAATTTCCAGATGTCTATTACGTTCATGATGTTATAATTTCCATATTAAGACTTATTCCATAGTTATTTTGTGACTTTGATCTTTGTGGATTCAATATAATATTCTGGTATTATGTTAATTATGCATGTATATACTTTGACAACAAATCAAGAGAGTGAGTCAAAAGTAATTTGAATAAATTGCAAAACGAGAGTTGGTAGTTTAATAAGTCACGTGATTAACAAATCAACTATCATTTGAAGAGATATCTTGTCTGAGAACTTGATTATTCAATAGATAGCTTCAAATCTAGTTGAAACGTTATGAAGATTTTGTAAATTAAGAGGTTACAAAATCTAGAATTTCTGTATTCAATTATGGTTAATTGACTAAGTCTTGAGAGAGAGTAATAAACTCCTTAGAAAATCTAGAATCGACACATAATTGAATTAATAATCATTAAGGGAATAAAATAATGAAAGAATAAATCCTATGCATTCATCTCTAATCATCCTTAAATAATTTTGGCAGCTCACTTGATATTTGTTGTTTGATTGATTTTGTTTAATTGTTTTAATTTTCTGTTATTATTTCACTCAAATCATATTTTATTACCTTAAACAAAGTTAGTTTTAATTAGTTTTACCTATTTTCTTGTGAGATTGATACGTCTCGAAATTGCAAGTTTACAATCCCTATATTTGCGGATATTGGAAATTTTGTTAGATATAAAACTTAACATCTCTTACTACAACTTGATTCTTATAGAGCACCAGTTGGCAAACAAATGTTAGCTAGACCATGTTCCTTTAAACAATACGATTTTCTTCAATATAATTTTCTTGTAATAATCTCTAATTTTTGACTAATCTTGTCTTAAGGTTAATTTATTACAATTATTTAAAAAATTAAAATTAAGAAAAAAGATAATTTGACATGAAAATAAAACAAAATAATTAAGAAAATATGAGCATTTTTATGTATATTATACTCATCGAGCTTAGAACAGCCTTACCCCAACTCGAATAATATTGCCTTCCTACAATTGCCTCCTTCCCAGACGCAGGGCGTTCTCTACGTATTCATAAATGACTGCCAAGTGCCAACCTTGGTGATGCGTACAAAAGTCAACAGTCTAATTACTTACGTTGGTTAAGATCTACAAAAAGCAACGGTTTTTGAGACAGAAGATGTTCTGCCCATGTTTGGTCTAGCGTGACCTAACTGCCCCATGTTTTGTTAGGCTTTAAATATTGGATTCACGTACGAAATATCTCATCTAATTAAATCGGCAGAACGAGGATACCAGGTAGAAAAACATAAAAATGTTATGCAGATCGAGATTCCTTTAAATATCTTTCGATCTCAGCAATATAATACATCTCAAGGAGTCATTATTTGCGTTGAGATAACGGTTAATAAAATAAAAGGTCCAATGAACTTTGGCACCATTCGCTTGCCATTTATCTGCTGGGACACTGTGGATCTTCTCTCTAATAAATAATCTTATTATATAGTTATCTTAACCGGGAATTCGAGGTCATCGTTGAGTACTAGGAAGAAGAAATTAAAAAGAAGGAATGGCAACTTGTGAACTTATTAATAGGCAGTCCAGCTAGGTAGCTGTGCCTGCAATCATAGCTTGTCATATTGGGCAACGTAGTCCCCGCTATGTGTACGTGAGCACTACATACCGTTGACTTCGCCTTGCGTGATACAAACATATTACGTTGTCGCTACCCAAATACTGTTTATCATGTTAGGATATTTGTATTTACATATACGTGAAATCCACTTTGAATAAAACTATAAGCATGTTCTTTTTCGCTTTCAGTAAGATTTAAATTGTAGAGAAAAATAAAACGAGAACCTAGGCTTTCTTCCTTCTACTTGTGCCAAAAGAAATATAATTATTTCGAAGTATAAAAACCTAGGAACCTAACTTTGTAAAATTTATAAAATAATAGATATTCTTGTACTTCTTATCAAAAAATAATAGAACTTAGAACTGTTTTAAATAGATATTCTTGTACTTCTTATCAAAAAATAATAGAACTTAGAACTGTTTTAAAACAAATGTATTGGTTATACGCGTAGATCTTGACATTTGACTTGTGATGTAGTTTACTTTCCCATGAACTCAAGTTGAGTTACATAATGTTATAGTATTTTTCATTCCATCAAAATTCAACCAAGGGGTGCCTTGATACGAGTGTATGAATCGGAAACCTTATACATTTGACGAATGATATAATATTTATCATTAAGAGAGGGAAAAGTGCTTGATAATATATCAGGATATTGAGATTTCTAATTTTTCAAAATTTAACAACTTATGAAAGAGATGGATAGTAATAAATTGGTCTTCAAGATTTTTATAAACTATGTTATTACGATATCTCTTAGCCTAATAAAGTAACAAAGAAAAAAAGTCTACTTTTGTAAGATATTTCAATAATTTGATATAAAAATAAATTTGAATTTTTTTAAAGAAAATGAATTGTATTATGCCTTTAAGGGAAACAAAATAATCAAAAGTACAATAGAATTGCTACACTAGGATGAGCACACTCCTGAAATGGAGATGATCACATGTTACAATACTAAGTTACATATTGAAAACATTGTCACCCTTTAGCTGGTTATAAGTTTACAGTTTCCAAGAATTATTAATGTAGTTCATATCACCAAACTTGTCGTTGAATAAATTGGTATGTAATGTGATGTTCTGCATGACTTCTCTGTGGAAAATCTCCTTTCCTTCTCTGTGTCCTAGAATACTCATTTTGTTTCTTTCCTCCCCAACAACTGCCAGAATAAATGACAAGATCACATAGAAGCACCATCTCTTTGCTCCGTTTGTAAGCCAAACCATACTACACCAATATGCAATTACATTTTAGCTATTTGGAGCACTGTGGATGCGATACAGAATAAGAAGTGGGTTCTAGCTTTCAATGGTTAATTCACACTGAAAGAATAAATGTTGTATGTTCTCTTCAACTTTTTTACATAAAGTAAACAAATTGGGGAATTGCAAGTTGCTGGAACCCCACCCGGGCGAGTCACGGGCCCGACGTCCTACGTGACATCTAGACGCGTGTCCCACGAGGGAGGAATTCCCCACCAGGTCAAACTTAA
>JANQAP020024334.1:0-10665 GCA_026874005.2 Erythroxylum coriaceum | reverse complement strand
TCTCTATGGGAGATAAACTCACGTAACTACGATATTCTGCATGGCTACGATATTCTGCATGGGAGTCGGGGTCAGGGGTCGGGTCCCGACACTGATGGTATAGTTGAGGATGTTTTGGTGCAGGTGAATAAGTTATTGTTTCCTACAGATTTTTATGTTCTTTATACAATGTAATACCTATCTTGTTAGGGAGACCATTTCTCAATATAACTAAGAATAAGATAGATGTTCGTGAGGGCACCCTCACGATGGACTTTGATGGGGAAGTGATTCATTTTAACATTTTTGATGCTATGAAACATCCTCTTAATGATCACTGTGTTTTTTCTATTGATGTAATTGATCCTTTGGTGCAACAAATGTTTAAATTGAGTTACAAGGATCAATTAGAAATAGTCTTGATTGACTGTATGGAAGCAAGAGGCAACATTCATATTGAAGTGGGAGAAGAGTTGACTAAAATGGCGGCTGCCTTGGAATCTTTGAGGAAATCTCCAAAGAGGTATGATTTGGCTTCTATGTAGTTATCTAAATCTCAGCAGAAGTTATTACCTTTTGATATACAAGCACCTGAAGTAGAACTGAAGCCACACCCTACACACCTCAAGTATACCTATTTGGGAGATAAGAAAACTCTCCCAATGACAGTACATCATAACGCTAGTTAAAATAAAATAACTAGACCACTACTATAGTAGTGGTGAGTCTAAGTCGATCCCACAGAGAGTGTGTGTAAAGTTGCTGAATGAAATTAATCGGTGTTTAGGTTAAAAGGGGGTTTTGGATTTTGGAAATAAGAAAATAAAATGAAACTAGACTAATAAAAACAAGTTAAGGAAAGCATGTGAAGAATAGTAAAAGTAAGGAATTCGAAAGGGACACAGCTCTTTAGTTCAATCTCAGCCTACACCCTAATTAAACATGTTTCATTGATTGTAAACCTCTCCTAGCAACTATTAATCGTTGGTTAATAATTAACCTGAGTTTTCCCTTAGGTAGTATTTAATCAAGATATGATCATTAATTAGACCTGTCCACTGAATAACCTAGGATACGATCTCTAGATTTAATTGGACAGTAGCATTATAAATTAGGAAAACTGATTAATCAAGTCAACAAGCATATACGATGCGTCATTTAACCTAGGTCATGTTATTCCTAATGATTACGAATCATTAGTCGCTACACATGAATTTCAACATAGCAATTACAAATTATATCAAAATTTTAGTAATGAGTTTGCAAATAAATGATTCAATGAATACATTAAAATCATTTTTCACAATACCTAATCGGTTTATACACAAATAACTAAACAATAATGAGAATATGATTATCCATACACAAAACCCAAATCAATTAACATAGGATAACACAATCAATTTTTATTGAGAGAAAGAAACAACAAAAACAATGAAATACACTTAACCCAGGTCGTTGATGTCCATGTAACCTTTGAATCGGCATCGGGATGTATAGCTCTTTATAGGTCTCTCCCCAAAAAATGCTTTAGCCCCCATGTTATAACCCAGCTGAAACCCTTTACTACTCTTGCTACTGTGCCTCCTCTTTATTCTCTTCTATGCTATTGTTCTCTATTTACTCATTTATTTCTTAGTCCACTGATAAGTGTGAATTGCATCATGTTTTAGGGCTTAGTTTGATATTTATTTAATTGCTAATTCAATCATTTAGTATGTGTTTAGGTTAGAATTGTGTTAGTTTGTTAATTATTTGTGTTTTAAGTGTTTTATAGGTTAGTACAAGTCTTTGAGCTTAATTATTATGTTTTTGAGGTGCCGTGATGTGATTGTTAGTGTTTCAGGGTCAACATTGAGGAACGGAGAAGTTTTAGAGACATTCAGGTTGAAACAATGACCCATGATCGTGCCACAATAGGCCACAATCATGACAGAAGTATTAGACATAACCCACGATCGTGGCCTACTTGCCAAGAAGTGACAGAAGGCTCGAATATGGGCCACAATCGTGGCCTGCTTCAGGCAGACGCATAGACACTTAAAAACGTCAAAGTTTGAAGGGATTTTTTGAACCTTTTGGACCTCGAAAAAAATATAGGCTGCTCAAAACTTAAAAGGTATTTAAGCAATAAGATGAAGAGGAAGAGGGAGCTTTACATCTAGCCACCCTTGGAAACCCAAAAGGGAGAGAAAAAGAAGATAGAGTGAGAAGAAGAAGAGGAAGAAGGAGGAAGAAGAAGTGGATCCTAACACTGCTACTCCCAGATCAAATGGTATGCCAACACTTCTGCCTTCACAATTTGTCCAACCTAAGCTCCATTTTCTCTTTATTTCGTTTTTGATTTAAATCTATAATATTGAGATGGATTGTAAGGAAATGGATTTTGGGTTGATGATAATGTTCTAAACTCTCCTTCAAGACTTTACTTTGATTTAAAGTTGATTTAGTTATTTTTGTGTTTATTATTTAAAGTGTTGTGATTGGTCAATATAGTTGCATTTTTTGGTAACCAACGAGAGGGTGAGCCGAATAAAAATGATTAGATCAGATTAATGAGAGTTAGGCGATCTAATTGACCATTTAACCAATTTAGTTGGTAATTTTATGGAGAGAGATCTCGTGCGAGACCTAATTGTTTATTTAAGAGCTTTAGAACTAATTAAAATTGTGTGTAATTTATGAATTGAGAGATTCCAAATTCCATAATTCGATTAGGGTTTATAATTTAGGGTTTAATGGTTATAAGTTGAGAGAGAGTAACCAACCCTACGACTGTCTAGAACTGACACCCCATAAACACATAAATGACTAAATTAGCATTAATAATAGGTAAAATCCCCTCTCTCTTAACCTAATTAACTCTCTTGATGGATTTCCATTGACACCTGTATGACTGCTTAGTTTAATCATGTTTGTTGAAATTTTCGTGTTATGGTTCCTGAATCTAATTCTCGTATTAACTTGTGTAATTTTTATTTCTTTTTATTCTTTTCTCTGAGCCTTTTATGACTTAGGATTAGGCTAGCACCTTGCTTGTGGGATCGATCCTTGCATATTAGAAAGTAAGACCTATGCGTTTATAGTTATTGAGGGTTTTATAAATTGTGAAACTTGCTCAATAAGTTTTTGTGCAATTGTTAGGGAGGCGATTAGTTTAGTTCTTTAATCGAAGGATTTTTCACTATTTTTTGTTTAAAAAAAGGAATAAAATAAAGAAAGAAATTTAGGGTATAAAGTAGAGACACAACAAGACATCTTAAAGTGAGAATGAGACATTTGAAGAGCTAGATGCTAAGAAGAGATGGAAAGAACAATGATGGAGGATAGATATTATGGGAAGCAAGGAACTTTTACGAACTACAATGAGGGATAGTATGGTTGGGGAAGTAACTATGCTTGTCAGAACATGTATACTTCAAGGTGGCAGAACCACCTAAATTTTTACTGGTCCAATAGTTAAGGACTCATTTAGGACATCAAGACCTATTAAGATTTCAGTAAGATGAGTCCAGTTCATGGGATTTTAAATTAGACAAGATCCTAGATAATCTCACAAATATGGAGAGGGCTAGAAGTGACAAAAAGAGCAAATTGATCAAGTAACGAAAAATCAAGCCTTGTCTATTCACAATTTAGAGATTCGAGTGAGACAACTTTCTTGTGAATTTTGTAAGAGAAGTGTGGAAGACTCTCTAAATAATATGGAAATACATCAAAGAGAGCAATATGAGGCTATTGCACCTAAGAATAGGGGAGAGTTAAAAGGATCAGTGGAAAACTAAACTGAACCCCACCTTATTGAAGACCAAGGGACAAAGAAAAGAATGCCAACCCTCCTTATTATTCACTAGTTCTTGATATACTTTGTGTGAACAACGAAAAATCTTTGGTAGATTTCCATGGAAAGAACCTTATACTTTCAATTAATAATGACCAAGTGACATTCAACATGAATGATATATTAAAGAATCTGAAGGAGAGTAGCTCATTCAGGATAATTGATGTGTTCAAATCTTCTAAAGAATAAAAAGGGAAGGAACATATGACAAAAGACATCGATTTTCAAGAAGCTATAAAAGTCTCTGTTTCTGAAGCGAAAGAGGCAGAGGAGACGAAGGTGATTAAGGAAGAAAGATAGTAACTCACCTTCTTACAGGACAAACTGTTAGACCTAATAGAGGATTTAGGGAGTTTTGTTATTTCCTATTTCATTGACAGTTTGTTAGTGAAAAGAATATTATTGAAATTAATTAGTTTTCTCAACTTTATTAATATTGTCCTCCTGATCATTTTACGATTTATAGCTTACTTACAGGCTATAAAGTTGATCTTAGATGAGAAGGGTCAAAGCAAGCCACTGATAATTGATCTGGGTTGAACTTCTAGGGATTCAAGGTTAAGCTAATGACCCTAAATTAGCACATTTAGTAGTTAGATTTAAATTATTGTGTAGTTAGGTTTATTTTAAATTCTAAAATAAGTTTTTAATGATTTGAAATGATCTAGGATTACTAACTCTCCTACTATCTCTGAATCAATTATAAGAAAAGAAAGTTAGCTCAGCATCAAGCACATTTAGTCTCCATCTCTGACGCCATCACTACCTCATTCACCTTAACAGTTTTGTTATCTAACCCTTTTCTTTTCATTTTATTAGTATTTTCTTTTTTATGATTTTTGTATATTGTGTTTTATTCCCCCTAGTGTTTGTGTACCCTTCTCACATTGACAACAATATGTTGTTTTAAGTCTGGGGAGGGTTCTGTTTTTTTTACCTTGAGTGTGAATTTGTATATTATATGATAGTTGTTAGATTGCATTTTGTGAATCATGTAAATGTGTCAATGACTTAGACGGGTTGAAATTGATTTAATTTTGAACATAGTCTATTAGGTTGTGAAGAATCATTAGCTTGCAAAATTAGTGAATTAGGTTCTGACTTAAATGATTGTGTTTGAAATTAAATTTATTTCATGAAGTTGAAGCCATTGTCTTATTACTACATTATGTGTTGTGTGTTTTTGTGCGTTTGTTATTTTTTTTGCTTGAGGATTAGCAAATGTTTAAGTGCGATAATGTTAATAATTGTGAATTGCATCATGTTTTAAAGCTTAGATATGTATTTAATTGTTAATTCAATCGTTTAGTATATGTTTAGGTTAGAATTGTGTTAGTTTGTTAATTATTTATGTCTTAAGTGTTTTATGGGTTAGTACAAGACTTTGAGCTTAATTATTATGTTTTTAAGGTATCGTGATGTGTTTGTTAGTGTTTCAGGGTCAACATCGAAGAATGGAGAAGTTTTGGAGACATTTGGGCCAAAACAACAGCCCACGATCATGACACAACAATCCATGATCATGATAGAAGCACTGAAGTTAGCCCACGATTATAGCCCATATGTCACGATCGTGACAGAAGCCTCCCACAATTGTGTCTTACTTGCCATCATCATGACAAAAGGCTCGGATGTGGCCCATGATCGTGATATATAAGGCCACGATTGTGGCCTGCGTCGAGCAGATACGTAGGCATTAAAAAATATCAACTTTTGAGGAATTTTTTGGACCTTTTGGACCTCGAAAAAACCTAGGTTGCTCAGAACACAAAAGGTATTTAAAGAGTAAGACAAAATAGAAGAGGGAGCTTTACATTCAACCACTCTTGAAAACCCTAAAAGGAGAGAAAAAGAGAGAGTGAGAGAGACGAAGAAGAGGAAGGAGGAAGAAGAAGTGAATCCTGATGTCATTGCTCTCTTGATCAGGTGGTATCCTGTCACTGCTGCCTTCCTTATTTATCCAACCTAAGTTCCATTTTCTCTTCATTTCCTTTTTCATTTAAATGTATAAAGTTGAGATGGATTGTATAAAAATAGATTTCAGGTTGTTGATAATGTTATGAGCTCTCCTTCAGGATTTTACTTTGAGTTAATGTTGATTTATTTATTTTTCTGTTTATTATTTTGGGTGTCGAGATTGATTAATGTAATTGCATATTTTGACAACAAATCGAAAGGGTGAGCTAGATAAAAATGATTAGATCAGATTAATGAGAGTTAGGCAATTTAATTGACCGTTTAATTAATCTAGTCCTTAATTTATTGGAGAGAGATCCCGTACGAGACTCGATTATTTATTAGAGAGCTTTAGAACTAATTAGAATTGTGGGTAATTTGTGAATTAAGAGATTGCAAGTTCCATAATTCAATTAGGTTTACAATTTAGGGTTTAATGGTTATGACTCGAGAGAGAGTAACCAATCCTACAACCATTTAAAACTGACACCCCATAAACACATAAATGGCTAGATCAGCATTAATGATAGGTAAAATCCCTTCTCTCATAACCTGATTAACTCTCTTGATGGATTTCCATTATGGCTTATGTGACTGCCTAGTTAATTATGTTTGTTGAAATTTTCGTCTTATAATTCTTGAATCAATTTCTCGTATTTATTTTCTGTATTCACTTGTGTAGTTCTTATTTCTTTTGGTTCTTTTCTCTGAGCCTTAGACGACTTAAGATTAGGATAGTATCCTCCTCGTGGGATTGACCCTTCAATACTACAAAGTCCGACCCGTGCACTTACAACTGTTGAGGGTTTTATAAATTGATAAACTTGTTCAACATCCACCATCACTATTCATGTCTCCTTTAAAAACCTACGCTCCTATTAAACACTGTCGTTTTCTGTTAAAAAAAGCTCCCTACATCTACATTTTGGTCTTTTTTACTAGCTATTATGTCTTCCTTTGCAATGTCATCATTTCTGCTTCTCTTCTAGCTGCTTTCATCTGCTTCGTATCTAGCATTGCCAACTTGGTCATAGACTGCTGCATGCCTTGCCTCTTGGCCATTTGCTACATTTTCTTCATCTTGCTTTGCCGTTTTTGTCTCATTTAATTCCCAGTTATTAATTCACGAAATTGCATGTATAATCTATGCAGCTCATGTTCTTTGCAATTTTTTTCTTGTCTTATAGTTTTTGCTTCTTTCTTTGTAAAGACAAGTGAAAATTAATCTTCAAAAAATGGCCCAAATATCATGCTTCGACTCACTTCAACTTCTCTATTTCCAAATTGTCCCTAAAATCACATACTAGTCAACGTGAACATCTTAAGCAATTTATTGTCCTTAATCAGTAAGTGTTATGAAATAATTAAATAATTAATAAGCACCTATCAATTTCCCCCATACTTAGCTTTTGGCAGTCCTTGGGCAAAACATTAAAATTAAGCTCAAATACTCAAAAACATTGACTCATTTCACATGTGTTCCAAGAATATATAATCATAAACAAAGATGAATGACTTTAAAAAATCATAGCAAGAAGTCAACATTTCAAACTTTTACTCATGATCAATCAATATTCATCATCCTCAAAAACTTCAAAAACTGAGCAATCTAATGGTAGACTTAGAAAATGTGTTTAACTAAAATATATCCATGGGTATACTCATAACCATTCATCATCATGTCATTTCACAACTTTGCATATCATTTCATTTTTGCACTACTAATGTTCACATGAAAAATCATGATCAAAGACTTTTCAAGGTTGTAATGTAGGCAAAGGTCAAGGTGAGATGTATTTGGGTCAAGTAGCATGAAAGTCATTAAAGCTAGTAAAACAAAGCAACACTCAATGTGACATTAAATGCACAAGTTAGCACTCATCAACAACTGGGTACCATCAGTTATAATGAACACAACATTTATATTTCACAACCCAATTCAGCTCTCACACATAAACCACATCAAGCATATACCAATCTGAAAAGAATCACTCACACAATTAATGACAATACATTAAAACCACAAAAGAGTTAACCCTCCAAGCCAACATCTACCTCATATTCAACATACTCCAATAACACATTCATTACAACTTTAGGAGGATGCATTAATCATAAACAACTTTTCAAACATATGCAATTCCTCTTTGATATATTATTTAAACATTTTTTCTTTTTTCTTTTTTTCTTTTCTTTTTTATTTTTTTCTTTTCTCTTTTCTTTCTTTCTTTTCCTTATAAAAATTAAAATAAACTACATAAATATGGGAATTTCAATGACAAGGCATAAAATAACATCCCAACATTATAATCAACCCACATATATACATACCCCTACACTTATAATTTTTTATATCCATAAACTCAACAATCAACAAATGTTCCACTAGTTTTAAGGCTTGGGAAGGACATTTGGTTAGGCTAAAGCATGTAATGTGGCTAATATGCAAAGAAAAGGCAAATAAAGGTCAAGGGGGCTTATTAAAAAGGAAAATCATATAATGGGTAGTCTATTTGGCTAATGTAGTTTGAAAAAGCAAAGAATGCCTAATTATATCCATATTAATGCATGTGATAAAAATGTGGTCTCGAATAGAAATTCAGAGCAAAGTTAGGATGTAAATGTCATGAAGGTCACACATTATCAAAACACATTGAGGCTGATATAAATGTGTCAGTAAAATAAGGCTCAAAATCTCACCGGCTTTGTCTACCATTAGTCACTACTCTTCTAAAGATAATGCACATCGACCAATCACATGGGTAAAAGTACATACTAAAGTTGTTATGAAATTCTCTAGTCAATTCTGTCTCTAATCATGACTATATAGTCCTAAAATCAACAGAAAAGAAAATGTTTGTTTTGGTGTTTTATTCTTTCTCTCATTTTCATTGAAAAATTAAAACAAGTAGGACAAACAAATTCAAAAACAAACATGCATATGAAAAGTAATGTGGAAATGTAAAGAAAAGAAATTTACTTTCCTTGAATTGCCTCCCAAGAAACACCTTTGGTTAGTGTCATTGGCTCGACTCTTTTTTCTTCTTACGTGACAAAATTGTGATCTTCAGGTATTACAATTAGTGTCACTTCCATGCAAGGTTATTTCGGATAGGGCCTTAGTTAAACATCATTCCCATTTTGCATCCTCCCTGTCCTTAGACTTTGGATCTCTACTAAGTCCATGCTTTCTTGAAAGATCTCGAGTGCCTCTTCACCTTTTTCTTCCTTCATTAATTCCTCTAACCTACTAGGTAAAAGTAAAGAGTCATTCTCAACAATAAAATGGAACTCAGTACTTACCTCTGAGCTAAATGATGTATCATATACTACTTCAAGCTCCTCCTCAACTTCTTATACACAAGCAATTCGTTGAGAATTGACCTCAAAATTCTCAAGCTCCTCATAACTTCGTAAGTTTTCCACACTAACATCTATTGGGTACACCTCGGCTTGATATGGCTACTCCTCTTTGCTTTACGGTTCCATATGAGTGATATCTCCCCATCGAGGCAATGCATTTTTCTAGAATTGTAGAGTATTCTATCAGATTTGTTGTACACCTTATTGAAACAACTATTGCATATTTAGTTAGAACTGTTGCATATTTTGTTGAATTTGAAGATTGTTAGTAGCCATAATATTAAGCAATTCTTTTAGAGATGTACCTAAGTCATGTTGCCTCTCCGCATCTTAGCAACTAGACCAAGATTAACTTTCATCCTACTGGAATTGTTGGTTATCCTATTGGGTCTATTATCTACTCTCTTGAAGTTACTGCATACCCTGTTGAAATTGAAGATGGATAGATTTATAGATCTTGATATAGTCGTCCAGAGGCATACTTGAGTTATGAAAAGAAGCTTCTGGTCTGCACGGGAACTACTGTATGTCCTATAAACTATCACAGAAGTAATTATGATGATTATCCCATCCATAACTAAAGTTAGGTTGATCAGTCCAACCTTGGTTATAGGATTGAGAATAAGAGTTAAAGTAAAAATTACTTCCATCAATGAATTTTTTATCATAGACACGAAACAGAAAAATGAAAAGATAATGAAATAATTGAAAAGAAACCAATTACGAAAGAATATATACAAAACACCAATTAAAATCACAAACAAAAACTAAAGCACTGCACTCGCCAATATTGATGCCAAAATTGATGATGCATCATCACGCTAGTGAAAATAAAATAACTAACTGCTACTATAGCAGTGGTGAGTTTGAGCTGATCCTATGAAAAGTGTGTGTGAAGTTGTTGAAGTGAAATTAATCGATGTTTAAGTTAAGAGGGTTTTGGATTTTGAAAAATAAGAAAATAAAATGAAACTAGACTAATAAAAAAAAATTAAGAAAAACATGTAAAAAATGATAAAAGTGGAGAGTTCGGTAAGAAGCCAGTTTTTTGGTTCAATCTCTACCTACACCTAATTAAACATATTTCATTGATTTTTTGTTCTTAAACCTCTCCTAGAAACTATTAATAATGGGTTAATCATTAACTCGAGTTTTCCCTTAAGTAGTGCTTAATCAAGATATGATCGTTAATTAAACCTAACCACCAATAACCTAAGACACGATCCCTAGATTTAATTGGATAGTAGCATTACGAATTAGGAAAACTGATTAATCAAGGCGACAACACATATGATGCATTATTTAACCTAGGTCATGTTATCCCTAATGATTACGAATCATTAATCGCTACACATGAATTTCAACATAACAATTACGAATTATATCGAATTAAACGATTCAATGACGTATTAAAATCATCTTTTTACAATACCCAATGGGTTTATGCATAAATAACCGAACAATAATGAGAATACGATTATCCATACACAAAACCCAAATCAATTAACATAGGATAACATAATCAA